>RDPX01000017.1:1938278-1990329 GCA_003991215.1 Morbakka virulenta
ATATATATATATATATATATATATACTCAATCTGCAGACAGTACTGTTTCGCCCTTTGTGGGCTGATCAGTGCAGCACAGAGCTTCTGAGATATAACTCTCTGGCCATGTTGCCGGAGCAAACACAGCTTAAAGAGTTATTGTGGGATCCTGCCAGAGTGCTCAAACCACGCATGCGCAGTGAGCATTGCATCACGCTAGCAACGGGTTCCCATCTCAGATAGAGTGCTCAACCAAACTTTCGTATGGGAGCGTTATATATATATATATATATATATATATATATCAGCAGACATTTTTTTATTGCTTGTCAGAGACCTGATGTAAGTATTCAGTTGTTTGTCATAAATCAAGTAACAGTTGCCTTCATCTTGGGCATAATCGCCTTGTAAGAAATTCTTTGGAACTCCCATTACTATTCGTTACTGTTTAATGTTCGTTGGTGTTGCAAGTTGCTGTCTTATTTGTCATACAGACATGTCGATTCAATAAAACCAAAAAAATCAAATAAAAAAATCTGAAATAATGTACGCAACATGGCTGCCTAGCAGCACAGATCAGATGCCACCTCTATGACGACTGCGGGAAAAAAGAAATGAAGTATGACAGGGCCATGACCGAAGATAACAGCAAGAGCGTGAAAAGAGAGAAAGATGGAGGGGAGACAGGGGAATATAAAGACATAAAATAGAGAAGAAATTTAGAGCATAGAGAGCTGTTATTGTTTTGTCAAGTCATATTGGTGTCTTTGGTGAAAATGCATCACCATGAATAATATGCATCTTATCGAATTTTCGCATCATCTTTTTAGGACAAGTACCTTGTTTAACCATTTTCAAAGTCAATTCTTGACCCTTAAAAAAAATCATCGTACTGTTGAGGTGTGCGGGCTATATGTAGTAGTTCAGATTATATTGAACCATAAAATACATGCTCTGGAAGGTTTCCAAAAAGGTCAGACATTCTGACAATAAACAAAGGAAATTATCTCTTCTGTCAAAAACCTTGTAAACGAAGATTTCACTTACGATAGTAATATCTAACTCCAGGAACGCAGCATGGTCATCTTTATGTTCACATTTTAGGTGTAGTCCTCTGGATAGATTTCAAGAAAGCTATTTTCAATTCACTGTTGTCATTAATGCAGCAGGCATTATCAATGAACCGAAAATTATGCCTGAACTTGAAATCGCGTTACCGCTCAGTACAGGAAAGTTTTGTGACAAAAGAGCTTTCATAATGCTACAGATTTGCCCAGAAAGGAGCAGGGTCTATTCCCATCGGAATACCAATACGTTGCTGAAACACAAGGTTGCCGATCGTGAAAAAAAGACTCTGAAATAAGGTGTTTAACCACAAGTTTAATTTGCTGTTTGTAAAGCTCGTAGTCTCATGCTTTTTTCGGGTAAAGAAACAAGATTTCCCTTTCAAAATAATGAATTTTCTTGAACCATCAGGGTTTTTCCGACTTCCATCAAAAACAAAATCAATAATTCTATTCAGGACATCAATAAGATCGGAATGAGGAAGTTTCATGTAGAGTGTACTAAAACCGAAAGTTGGGATTGATTTTGCTTTTCTGCTCTTGTTTAACTGATGAGGTCTCTTTGAAAAAGGTTTAGAATTTTCGATGACCCAGAAATGTTTGTAGTTTTGGTAAAACATCCCTTTTCTATGAAAACTTTCAACTTGATTGAAGATTTTCTTTAAGATAAAGGAAATTATTTGACATAATGGTTTTGTAGAGCATGTAGCATTAGCAACGATAAAACGTGCTCTTGATGGAGCGGAATGCATTTTTGGGGTCCAATACATAAAGGTAAGAGAGAGGAGCTTGTCTGTAACGTTTATACCAGGAGATTTGCTGAGTTGTACATTAACATCGATTATGTCGTTAGGAGGTAGGAAAATATGTGCTGGATGGATTAGCATCGAGATCAAGCTCTTCCGACAATCTCAAAATAAAAAACCTTTTACATAAGCTTTTACATACAATAGCAACATTATATATAGGGGTATTTATGTAATTCATTTTTAGTATTTATTGAATTTAGAACAGTGTACTGTACCTAAAATCAATAACGGCTTGGCAGAAGCCATTACCTCAGCTGTGAACCTGTAAAGGCTTCCACCACCTGAAACTCCCACCACCGGATCCATTTGTCATCTCTGAATCTTTCCGGACCAAGATCGACCAGTGGCCAAAGGTCAATGTAAGAGATAGTGAGACATTGAAGTCCTTCTCTGATCTTTTACATCATTGTCAAACAGCTTCATATTCCATACCAGAGCTGAACATATTTGATGACAGTAAAAAAAAAACAGAAAGACGCCCCAGAAACTGCCTGCCTGACTCCAAAGAGGATGAGTTCGAGAGGCCATAACCTACTGATTAAACTAAGGAAAATTTCCAAAGTTTAGTGTTCTGCCATTTTCTAGTTTAGGAAGCAGAAAAATCCTACAACATTCTCGTGAAAGAGGAAACCAAGTTTAAACATGACCCAAGGAGGGATATCGTAAAGACAAAACCAAGGGTTCTTAATCACACATCATACTAATGACAAAAAAAAGTCAAAAAGAATCACTCAGAAATGCAAACTGAAAAAGGTGCATAAGGAACAACCACAGCACTACCATCTGTTATAAATTCTCCAAAGTTAATCTGAAGGTGCAAATATGATTTAAGGATGACAAAAGGCTTTGGTTTGCGTGTCTTAAATCATCACATAGCTCTAGAAACTGTCCAAAGCCTACCAAGATATGTCAACAGAATCACCTAGCCTCACTTCACATAATTAGAACTAAGAAAAATCCCATAGAGTGAAGCGATTTTGGTTGTAATCAGGCAAATTTTCAACCTTCCACCAATAATAGAACTGATACAAAAAAAAACCTAACAAAAAGAGTTCTATCCAACTCAGCCAGAACAACAAATACTGATACCGCAAATAACGACTTGATGGGATGGACAGTGCCAGTTTGGGTTTCACCAAAAAGTAATCCGAAATTAAAAAGGCTTCTACATGCTTTCCTTGACTCAACTTTCGACAACACATATATTACAACCAACACAATGAAGCAAATAGATTCAAAATTCGAAGAGACAAAACTAGAAATAACGACAGTGGCTAGCAATAAGCTAAAACTGGGCTCACACCTAGTACACCACCTAACTGCCAGAGTACTTGGACAATCGATGGCATGATTTACCTCCGACATTCTCTTATAGCAGTCTGTTAAAGGATCACATATTTCAACAGGTGATGTTCTTCAACCCTGGTCACATTTAGTATGATTTGTCCCAAGTAACCATCAAAATATACCAGTACGGTTATTGATAGGGTACAACTTTAAAAAAGCTTTTGAGCCATGTGAAGTTTTGAGTCGGGAAATGAAATGATCCAATTCCTATCAGAACCCCACTAGGATTGGAAGTAATGGGGGTTCAAAGACAAATTTTGCCTCGATGGTAGATATGCCTGCCAACAAATAAGAAGTGGCGTCCAACTGCACTGCCCAGGCGGATTAAGAGATAACAAAACTTGTACACATTTACAATGCTGAGTTCCATGACATGGATGATGACAGAGCGGGTTTATCTACTGAAGACAAAAAACTCCTATCCATTTTTGAAAGGGGAACTCATGCAGGGCTGGCAGATCATTTGGTGATGCAACTGATATTCAAATCCAAACCATGGTAAATGGACACAAAGAATGCAGCAATACACAAGTTTAAACTTCTGGAACCCAAGTTTAGCAGAGGTGGACTATACAGGGAAAAATATGCACAGTTCAAGAAAGATATCATAAGCAAGGGCGAAGCAGTAAATAGTTAATAACTGAACCTTCACAAGGCAGCTGCTACATTCCACACTGGGGTATTTAATATTAAGAAACGTGAAAAGATCCAGGTGGTATTCAACTGTGTTGCCAAGGTGCGAGGAGTCAGTTTCAATGACGTACTCTTGCTTGGCCTAAATCATCCAAATGCTCTACAAGGTACCCAAATGAGATTCAGGGCAGAGAACGTTGCTCTCATTGGGGGCATTGAGAAAATATTTCAACAGTTCAAGGTATCACTGGAGTACAAAACTATTTCAGATTCTTTTGGTATGATGCTACAGGCAATGTCTTGTATATTGATCCTCTGAAATTTCAGTCCACCAGCACCCAAGTGGCGACAACTTAAAAAGATATTGCACATGGAAATTAGCCATGCAAAGTGCCTCCGATGTTGGCATAGATAGATGCATCAAGCCATCAGGATTTGGGGAAATCAAAACAGCGCACCTGCATAGCTTCTCTGACTCAAATTTCATTGGTTATGGACAGTGTTCATATTTAAAGCTAGTCAATACTGCCAAATGCGTTAATCTAGTACTTGTCAAAACTGGCAAGGCAAATGAAGCATGTATCAAGACTGTAACTGTACTCCCCCAAGAGCTTCAAGCACCATTGGGTACTGTTAAGGTTAGCCAGGAAGATCCAAAAGGAGATAAAACTTCTTGAAGAGGTATCTTTTTCTACAGGTTCTACTGTTTGTCTAGGATACATCACAAATACAGAGCAGATATGTCATATACTACACACATACTTTTGTTGTAAACAGGGTGGAAATTGTAAGAAATTTCTGTGATGCGAGCAGCTGGTACCATGTTCCTGGCGAAGCGAATCCTGTTTGTTGACCAAGGATCTTGGGGAATGAACATAACAGAGCTAGCTGACTCAATTTGATTCGGTGGGCCAGAAGATTGAACATAATATATATGGTGAACGACAAAAAAAATCAACAAATTTAGTTTAGAACTGTCAGTTTCATGTTTTCACAATCGTCAGCTAAACAGTTCTAAACTACGTTTTGTTGATTTTTTGTCGTTCACAGTATGATAGCCCTAATATTCTTATATTGTTGTGCACTGTCGATAGCTAATAATTACTTCGATACTGATATATATATATATATATAAATATATATTATTGTAGTCCCGCTTAGACCGTGGGTAATTCAAAATCGGTTTTAAGTTGGAAACATTGATATGTTATATTAGTTACTTTATCAACTGGACGTCTATGCATTTGCGTATAAGACATTGCCACTATGTCAGCGCCGAGTTCGGGGGATATTTTTAGGTCCGTGCAGCCTGCTCAATACAAAACAATACACAAGCTCAATCTGTTCACAGATGGGACTGGAGTTTAAGAGTGTGAGAAAAACTCCAAGAAAGCTCCACAATGACCATGAGGCAGAACCACCCCATAAATCTATCCAAATCCGCGTACACAACAGTCCTGATTGTCGTGTATCATGACTGTGAAACTGTGCTACTGAACACTGAGGCGTGATTCCCTCTTGGACCTACTGATTTAATGGCAATAGTACTTGTTCACGCGAAGAAACGAAATAAATAGGCAAATATCAGGGCTAAGAGTACTCAGAGTAATTTGACACAGAGTTAAAGCAACTAATTACCTAAATTTCTATCTAGTTTACAAATCGATGATTTCCATATATCCCGAACTGCAAAATCCATACACAGATGGCCAATAACATAACAAGTTACAATATCTCCTTCCTATGAATAGCAGACAGGTCACTGCTGAACAATAAAGAAATTTGTTTACGGGGTGACACAGTATCAACTGGCAAAATAGAATAGATTAAAAAGGCGAACACTTGCAAAGATGTTATATTAGTTTGTTTGTAACATACCAGGCGCCCAAATATACATGGCTTGAAAAAGCCTGTGGGGTCCAATTTAAACACCTTCGTAAAATCTAGGTAATTCATTACCCAAAATAACTTTTCTGTCAATACCGTCTTTACTGATGCACGCTAAACGGCAAACACCACCTGAGGATCCATCTCTAAATATTGCTAAACTGACAGCTGAAATAAAAAGTGGAAGAAATATTACTGAAAGGTTAACTCAAACCAAAGTTATTACGACAAACTGTTTCAGAATTTCGAAGCAATTGTACTGATTCTATATAACAAGTAAACTAGCCAAGTGTGTTTTAACATATATATATAACAAGACTTGGTAACAACAGTTTTTGTTAAGAACAAACATAATACCGCTACTGTTCCTAACATATATCATTCATGGTCCATGGGTGGGAAGCAGTATTATTCACAGTTAGTACAGCCTACAGAGATGGAACCATGAGGTACATACATATAATTCGACAGCAGCTTGACAAAAATTGTGTAGTAATGGCCAATGCCGGTTTGAAATACGTCTTGACTAGCAACGACTACTACTTTATCAAAACAGGAAGAGTCAAGTTTACGTGAGTTCTTAACGTAATCTTAAGTGAAAACAATAAAAATAAAACATTTAACTTCCTTCAGGCCAATGTTGCAAACAGCATTGTCACTTTTAGCAATCAACACCTACATTGATCCTTCCTAAATATCCTAATTAATAAAAAGTCTGACACTGAACCAGTTAACAAGGAATCACTGTTAGATTTTTTTAACGTCTATTGTAAATTGCGCACAAAGTAGTTTCCTACAGTTTACAACTCGTATAAAAGTTACAATTGGGAACCTGAGAAAGCACGCGTATACTGTAATTGTACAGAATATGGAGGTGTTACTAAAAATAGTTTATTGTGTAATAGTGCACAAAGTTGCGAAGAAGAGCACACAATACAGTAAAGAAGATTATTTAGTAATGGATTCTAGTCGTCGTTCGTTTGAAATCTTCTTTTAAAACTTCATAGTGATATCTTCTTGTTCGAGACTTTGACATGGAGGTTTATTCAACAAATGTTCTTTCGGTATTCGTTTTAATACTTGGACCCTTACACAGTTGCAATTGCCATCAAGATTAGCTCAAACAATCTTCAGAACATAGTGAATTACCCTGTCTGCGCATGGTTAAAATCAATGAAAAGGGATTAAGATGAAGGCTCAGTGTCAAGCTGTGACTAAAGCTCAGGAGTCAATCATGGTGTGTGCGGAAACGAGGATTAGCAAGTGTTCCCTCAGAAAATTTGATGGTACTGTAAGGGCACTTTTCAACAATTCGTCAAAAAGTCTTTTGTGACGGAAAGAGAGAAGAAATAAGAAATCGGGGGTAGTATACTGCTCAGCCGTTAATTGCAGTAATAATAATGGTCAAACCAAGACCTGAATTTTTTTCAATTTCCTTCTAACCCTTAAAGGTCATCTGAAGTCTATTTGACTCATCTTCTCACATCATAGTACCCATAAATTACTACAGAAAGTTATTTATTTATTTATTTATTACACGTTTATTAATGTATTTTTTTATAACTTTATGATTTGAGTCCAGAGAACGGTTACAAAATTTGTGGGGTCTGGACTTGCTGAAGAAATTACCGGCCTACAGCAACGAAATATCATAACATGTTTGACACGTCGTTAGAATTAAAATAGACAAAATACAGTTTCTGAACAATGTTACAATCAAGTGGTAAAACATTAAACTACCCTACAAAAAATTTTACGTGTCACTTCTTTATTGCTTAAAATTCGTTTTCAACGTGAATAAAACTTTCGTGGCCNCTCAATCTGTTCACAGATGGGACTGGAGTTTAAGAGTGTGAGAAAAACTCCAAGAAAGCTCCACAATGACCATGAGGCAGAACCACCCCATAAATCTATCCAAATCCGCGTACACAACAGTCCTGATTGTCGTGTATCATGACTGTGAAACTGTGCTACTGAACACTGAGGCGTGATTCCCTCTTGGACCTACTGATTTAATGGCAATAGTACTTGTTCACGCGAAGAAACGAAATAAATAGGCAAATATCAGGGCTAAGAGTACTCAGAGTAATTTGACACAGAGTTAAAGCAACTAATTACCTAAATTTCTATCTAGTTTACAAATCGATGATTTCCATATATCCCGAACTGCAAAATCCATACACAGATGGCCAATAACATAACAAGTTACAATATCTCCTTCCTATGAATAGCAGACAGGTCACTGCTGAACAATAAAGAAATTTGTTTACGGGGTGACACAGTATCAACTGGCAAAATAGAATAGATTAAAAAGGCGAACACTTGCAAAGATGTTATATTAGTTTGTTTGTAACATACCAGGCGCCCAAATATACATGGCTTGAAAAAGCCTGTGGGGTCCAATTTAAACACCTTCGTAAAATCTAGGTAATTCATTACCCAAAATAACTTTTCTGTCAATACCGTCTTTACTGATGCACGCTAAACGGCAAACACCACCTGAGGATCCATCTCTAAATATTGCTAAACTGACAGCTGAAATAAAAAGTGGAAGAAATATTACTGAAAGGTTAACTCAAACCAAAGTTATTACGACAAACTGTTTCAGAATTTCGAAGCAATTGTACTGATTCTATATAACAAGTAAACTAGCCAAGTGTGTTTTAACATATATATATAACAAGACTTGGTAACAACAGTTTTTGTTAAGAACAAACATAATACCGCTACTGTTCCTAACATATATCATTCATGGTCCATGGGTGGGAAGCAGTATTATTCACAGTTAGTACAGCCTACAGAGATGGAACCATGAGGTACATACATATAATTCGACAGCAGCTTGACAAAAATTGTGTAGTAATGGCCAATGCCGGTTTGAAATACGTCTTGACTAGCAACGACTACTACTTTATCAAAACAGGAAGAGTCAAGTTTACGTGAGTTCTTAACGTAATCTTAAGTGAAAACAATAAAAATAAAACATTTAACTTCCTTCAGGCCAATGTTGCAAACAGCATTGTCACTTTTAGCAATCAACACCTACATTGATCCTTCCTAAATATCCTAATTAATAAAAAGTCTGACACTGAACCAGTTAACAAGGAATCACTGTTAGATTTTTTTAACGTCTATTGTAAATTGCGCACAAAGTAGTTTCCTACAGTTTACAACTCGTATAAAAGTTACAATTGGGAACCTGAGAAAGCACGCGTATACTGTAATTGTACAGAATATGGAGGTGTTACTAAAAATAGTTTATTGTGTAATAGTGCACAAAGTTGCGAAGAAGAGCACACAATACAGTAAAGAAGATTATTTAGTAATGGATTCTAGTCGTCGTTCGTTTGAAATCTTCTTTTAAAACTTCATAGTGATATCTTCTTGTTCGAGACTTTGACATGGTGTTGATAAATCCTGATGAAGTCAGTATGTCAAACAGGAGGTTTATTCAACAAATGTTCTTTCGGTATTCGTTTTAATACTTGGACCCTTACACAGTTGCAATTGCCATCAAGATTAGCTCAAACAATCTTCAGAACATAGTGAATTACCCTGTCTGCGCATGGTTAAAATCAATGAAAAGGGATTAAGATGAAGGCTCAGTGTCAAGCTGTGACTAAAGCTCAGGAGTCAATCATGGTGTGTGCGGAAACGAGGATTAGCAAGTGTTCCCTCAGAAAATTTGATGGTACTGTAAGGGCACTTTTCAACAATTCGTCAAAAAGTCTTTTGTGACGGAAAGAGAGAAGAAATAAGAAATCGGGGGTAGTATACTGCTCAGCCGTTAATTGCAGTAATAATAATGGTCAAACCAAGACCTGAATTTTTTTCAATTTCCTTCTAACCCTTAAAGGTCATCTGAAGTCTATTTGACTCATCTTCTCACATCATAGTACCCATAAATTACTACAGAAAGTTATTTATTTATTTATTTATTACACGTTTATTAATGTATTTTTTTATAACTTTATGATTTGAGTCCAGAGAACGGTTACAAAATTTGTGGGGTCTGGACTTGCTGAAGAAATTACCGGCCTACAGCAACGAAATATCATAACATGTTTGACACGTCGTTAGAATTAAAATAGACAAAATACAGTTTCTGAACAATGTTACAATCAAGTGGTAAAACATTAAACTACCCTACAAAAAATTTTACGTGTCACTTCTTTATTGCTTAAAATTCGTTTTCAACGTGAATAAAACTTTCGTGGCCAGATCATTTAAGATTCAGTGCAGAACGATGCTATCTTATACATTTTTCAAGTTTTAACAATTACCCTGTGATTTAAGAAATGAAATTCATGCTTCAAAACAAACAAAAAAAGCAGCAAAGAGTGTCCCTTCTCTCTGATTCTTGTTTTCTGCTAAAAATGTAACTATAGTTGAAGGGTTTGTTGGTTAACTACATGGATTCTTGGGTGATAATATTGAATAGTGATGACAATGAATACCAATACTATCCAAAAACACATACTGTAATAAAACTATAAAAAAACCCTCATTTACTATTGCTTTGTCTGATGTACTATGGTGTATTACCATATTGTTTTGTGTACTACAATATATCATACTTGGCTACCACAGTACAAAATAATGTTGTAAAACAAAATAGAGGTACGTACGCTAAGGTCTTGTTTGTGTAAAAATAATTCTTACCGTTTGCGACGAATTTCATGCATTCCTCTTTCGACATATCCTTTTTGTATGTAGCATCACAGTGACCATACAAATATGTACTTCCCGATCCTGGATGTGTAAAATATCGAAGAAATACAATTATAAGCGGCAAATAAAAAACGCCTTCAGAATATTTACATTTCCTATCACAATGTTTCTCGGGGACCAAAAACAAGTGTTCCACAAACCAATCTGTCCTAAAATTCACTGTGTTATGATACTGCGTAAGGCTCAAAGTTAGTAACAAGTTAAAGGTTTAAATGCTTGTCTTCATTTTTAATTGACAATATCTGTAGCAAAACAGTTTATTTCAAAGCCATGATTTTCAAAACTAAAACTCTGGTAACTCTCATAATGGCAAAAGGATGTAGGAGGGAGAGCGAATACAAAAAAAAATGAAGACCCTGATTTGGGAAATAATTTTTNAATTATAAGCGGCAAATAAAAAACGCCTTCAGAATATTTACATTTCCTATCACAATGTTTCTCGGGGACCAAAAACAAGTGTTCCACAAACCAATCTGTCCTAAAATTCACTGTGTTATGATACTGCGTAAGGCTCAAAGTTAGTAACAAGTTAAAGGTTTAAATGCTTGTCTTCATTTTTAATTGACAATATCTGTAGCAAAACAGTTTATTTCAAAGCCATGATTTTCAAAACTAAAACTCTGGTAACTCTCATAATGGCAAAAGGATGTAGGAGGGAAAGACCCTGATTTGGGAAATAATTTTTTTTGGCATCCATTTTTCTTTCACGTCTTTACAACTGTAACTAAAAACGGTCGACGAATGGAGAGCAGGAGTACATGGGGAGGGGGAAGTCGTCCGCGGGGAAAGAAAGAAAGGAGTAATTTCAAAATTTATCTTTGTTATGTTCATTCTGTAAGATAAATTTTCTATCTAAAAGGTTTCGTTCAAAACATCTACTATATGTATTATGCGACATGACGCCCAGTACGCTCTTGCTTCACTTTAGAAAGTGAAAATAGAGAATTTATATAGAAGTCATGCGCAGCAATGAATGCATCTATTATGTTTTCTTTCTTAGAATACACGGTTATGAAAAACCCAATACTCGACCACGAGTCTATTTTTCAGTGGAATGTACTATTGTTGGGTGTTCTGGAGTCCTGGAAATGCTCACCGTTAATGTCAGCACCAAGATAATAATAATAGGGAAAATAATAATAATAATAATCTCGGGTTGAGGAAGATATACGTCTGATACTAAAGATAACCCCGCAGGGCAAGCGAAAAATATAGCATCTGCCAGCCCAAGTCCAACTCCTGGCTTTCATGAGGCGCAACTATCAGGAAATGACAGCTCCGTGCATGATAAGTTCGTTAGCGTTAAAAGCAGCTATCCGTTGAGGAGAAAAATCTCTTATCTCAAAATCAGGGAAGACAGGGCCCTTTAGTCATGGGAGGCCTGTCTATTGAAACCTACAAAATAGCATTATACTTTGGGTGCCAACTCATCCAGTAGGGATGACATGATCAATTATGCCCGCAGCCTTAAGGTACCGTACCGATTTGGCTGAACGGTTGCTGTGTTATGAGGATGCCAATCGCGGAATCAAAAGTAGCGAACACTAGCAAGAATCATAGCTTTATCCAGGGAGCCAGGCAATTTTAGAGTTTTATAATGCATAATTAAAAAAATATTATGGGAGATGTAGATCAAAATCAATTTCAACCAAACCAAAACACCACAAACAAGGAGCACATCAGGGAAATAATGTAAGCATAACAAACAAAACTGTCCCAAATAAAGCGGTCTCGACGAGACAACATTTCTGAACATTGAAAGATAGTGAAAAGAAATGGGCAGTACAATCAGTTTAAGAAGAACAAGGACGGATACAGGTTTTAAGCAAAGAATAAAACAATAATGGGATACTTTATACCCCCAAAAGAATAACAAACAGAATCTGCGAGATGATGCATTTATGTTCAAAAGAGAATTATGGTTAAACGATAACCAAGAAATAGAAAGAGATTTGTTGCTTCGTTCCTTCCTCTGTTTCGGTCAGCTCATGTAAGGAAGGCCTCTGGGGGTATGGCCAGGGCAATGCCGCCGGTTCCATGGAAGAGAATCAGGTGAAGAGACTGTATATGAATGAAAAGCAGGAGGTAAAAGAATGAAATGTATCACAAAAGGGTATGACGAAACACAAAAGTCGTATGCTATATGGCTTCGTCAATAAATGAGTGGATAAGAAAGCCTTGGAAAAGGAAATGTACAGGAAATATAATTTAGTAAAAAAAGAAGCAAATACATCAACAAACTTCGCAGAAGAAGCACTAATAACCGGCGAAGAAAAATACATACAGAAAACTGAAAAAGACCTTGGGTGACAGGAAAACAAAAAAAACAGACAAAAGGCTCCAAAATGAAACTCCAATACAGAATAGGCAGAACGACAACGGTTGGTTGAAACAATCACCCTGAAAAAACATGATCAACATTTTGTACACAAGTGCAGTCGACAGAAACAGGACTGTGGAAGAAGATCAAGGGTTTAGTAAAGGAAGCTTTGTGCCTATTAATGTGGAGAGTTTAAAGAGGCAACCCAACACCTCTTGTCTGGATAGTCAGGTAGTGAGGTTGAGAACATCGAAGGCTGGATGTAACACTCGGTGACACTGGAAAGAAAACGATATTCTTGATTGATATAGCACGACCAAATGAAACGAAGAAGAACGATAAAAGAAAAGAAAAGATCTGAAAGTATCAGCAGCTATGCTTCAAACTACGTCGAGGTTATTAGGTTACTGTAATCCGTGGAATTATTGGATGCTTGGAAAGAGGGATGAAAGAACTTAAAGAGGAAGTGAAGGGCACCGTCTTAGCCCCAGTTACTGGGGGAAACTGACGTTAAAACCAAAGAAAAACAAACAGTGTTATCAGAAAGAAAAACCAGTATTAAAAAAGGCATTTTCTGTACTGTTGACATAAGTTGTCTTAATGTATTTATTTAACAAATAATGGTACCCAAAGCCTTTCCGAAACCTTTACAGGAAAGACAAGATAGAGCCCAAATGTATACTAGGTTACTTACACATGCTATACTGTTTATTATATATAAACAAAGGGCACTGTTGTACTTCTGGTTATTTCAGAAATAATAATAACCACAGTAATAATAACCACCAGCACTATCACCAATAGAAGTATAATAGCTCTTATTATTACTATGTCCATTATCACCACCACAAAATTTATTATGACCATCTTTACTATTGCTATTAACACCACAGTTATTGTTGCTGCCGCCTTCATCCAAGTCTTCATTAATAAATCAATCTGGCAGTGAAAAGGCTTAAACTAAACTTTGAAAAGAAAGAACTTGTCTTCACTTTGCATTCATTCAAAATACCCGTTCCAAATTTAAACACGATATGACATTTCATGATTTTAAATAAATTAGAAAGCCCGCCAAAAAAATAATACTATAAAACAATAGTGAACACAAGAGTAATCTAAAATCCATAATCATCACTGTCTTTTTTAACTTACCTCCTATACTAAATGGCTGTCGGACACACATCCCTCCTAGTGGGACACAGTACACCTAGCAAGAAATGGGATTCAAAAATACATATGGTCAACGTCCGAGAAATAAGATATATAGATTCACACTAATCTGAACGTTCATTTAACGTTGGTCTTACAAAATGACTTAATGTACACTTTAATAATAGAAATCCAAGCTACACTAATATCAAACATGTATACCAGTCAGTCACACAAAGATACGATTGCGGGTCAATTACTAATGAGAATAAGAAATGCTGCTTGCGCCACGTCTGATTTAGGTGTTTTCCCGAACAAAACAATGTTAGTTTACTTCAGTACGTGGAACAGGGCTTGCATTGTCGTTAACAAGCTCTGAATGTTGGATAGGTTTTTACAGCTCTACATTGTTCAATCTCTTAAATTCTTCCTTATATGTTAGACTAGTTGAGATCCCAACCGAATTGCTTTCAGTCTAAGATACTAAAAAGTGTTTGTCTACTTTAAATGTCAAAAAGGTCATATTAAAAGATGATAGGAGCTAGAGAAAGACAGGACCACAAAGAAGTCATGCCAACCGGACCCTGGTCATTTAATAATTTATTTATCGTCTATATGGTACCAAAAACAACTGAAGAAATAAAAAAAGTACAGTCCATATATAGCTGCTTCTATGGTTTCACTTTGCGAATTTCTTCCTAAGAAGCATCAGACTTACTCATGCCTCTACAGACAACTAGGGTGTCATACTAACTGATTTTATGGTTGAGGAAAAATATTTGAGAACAGGAAGCTTTTAAATGATGTATAAAGGTAACTCTGTGGAACTTGTGAGTATAACATCTGAGCTCCCAGTGCCTCTGGTCCTGCAACAACTTTGAATACTCTTCCGTACCTAAGCATTTATGGTCTTTTTTCATATCCCTCACAAATGATGGGAGGCACTTTTGCATTTAGCAACACCCCTCCTCTGATAAATTATGCCTGATTTAACCAAACCCAAACAACCTACTTGAAAACCATGTCATCCACTGAGCATCTGTTTCTTATGACAGTGTATTAATTTTACTCAACTTGAAACTTTTCTTTATCTAATCAAAACAAATACACTCTTTAAACAAATTAGAACTATTTGATATGTAGTGTAGTAATGCACCCAGATGACATAGGCTGCCCATAATGACGACTGGACAGTTCAAAATACAATTAGACAATTACACAATTACACTGATCAACCTATATTGGGCCATTCAGGACCTGATATTGATTCTCAGAAACCAAAATTTTGAGGCAAGTTGAATAAGAAATTTCTTGTATATTCTTTCGCATTTGGGATAAAAAGAGGCCTCCTAATGTAGATTAAAAATTTATTATTTTCTCTTTGGTAAACATAAAATACTTTATATAATGTCAGTTTTTAAATATTTCTGTTTAGTTAAGTGACAAAAAGAAAAATGAAAGCAACTGGAAGTGTTTCAAAATGGATCTCAGCTACAAGAGTTGACACCCTTTTCGCAACTTTTTCCACTTCCATAAATTCTCACATTCCTATCAACATTTCTACCAGTTTATTATCATGTAGCTTTGATCAAAATATCACCTGTCCCCCTTCATATTCATCCCATCCAGCAACAATAATACCAGCTGTTATTTGATCCCTATTGTTGTAACATATTTCTCGGAAAAGATTAGCAGCAATTTTTACTGATGGTGGCCTTCCCAATTCAATTCTGTAATGAAAATAAAAGAAATGTTAAAATTTCATAGGCTCCAGAAGCTTTAATGCTAGTATAGCATTTCTAATGTTCAGATTTAAATCTTGAAAAAGAGAAAAAAGAATGTTAAAAATAAGTATGTATTGTTCTAAAAAAAACTATAGAATAATGAATCTCATACTATATTTACTTATTCCACTGCAATGAAATTAAACTAGTAGGTAAGAAGAAAAGAAGCAATCTGTGGCAAAGCTAGTACACACCTAACAAGAAAGCAACTGAAAGAAATTGGAAGTCTGTTTTTAGGGTGCCTGAGAAGTATTGCCATGGGTAGATGCAAACAAAATCATGGAAAGGAATCTATTACCAAAACTTCTTCATTGATAACACCTGAAGTATGTTACTTGTATTTGGATAGATGGTTATACCACCAATACATAAATAGTAATCTATGCAAACAAACTAGGAAATATTATTGCTTCCTAGTTTGAGTTACTTTCTCTTAACTACATAGGTCTGTGGTAAATCCCTATACCCTCTGAAAGATATATTGTCCCACAAAGTCTGGCCAGCCATACTGCAGTCACCCTTTGTTTAAAACCATCTTCATAAAGTTTTCTAAAGCCCTGTTAGTGGACTTGAAATACCAGTGTGATTCTTGGCTTCCGTATTTGTCCACACCCTTCTAATCTTTTCTATAAAAGATTTTTCATACTCAGTGCTTTTCTTATATTATTACTGTATAATCTTTTCAAGTCACTCCAAGATTCCTTCAAACCATTGTATTCAAAAACCAGCAGTTTGTTTTCACTTTGTCCAGGCAATATCTATCAATGATATTTAACCATATCTGAATGGCTGTTTACATACAAGTGATGTGCAAACTATACTATTCCACATTTCAACCTTGATACTGTGAGTCACTGTAACTTCTCTCATTATGGTTTTTCCCCAATACAATTTAATGTAGTACAATTTAATATACCAAACTAAAGCAAATGGTTCTGATGACAGAACTTCTACCACTCCCTAACATGCCTTACAAAATACTTTCTGAAATACAGACAGAGGAGCCGTGGCTTAATGGTTAGTGCACTGCACAGTAACCAAGAGTTCCTGGTTCGATTCCCCGAGCTGTCGAGGAGAATTTAGAACTTTGCGAAAAGAAAAAGCCATTGGTTGGCATCAGGAAGGGCATCCGGCCAAAAAATTCCTCACTGCCAAATCAAAGTCCCTGTGAAGGGCACCATCTGAGCCCCAATTGCTGGGGAAAAATGACGTTAAAACAAACAAAAAAAAAAAAAGGCNGAAGCAAAAGGGAAGCATTCGCCAGGCGTACCATAAACAAAAAACATAAAGTATATAACTATTTTGAGCCGTGGCTTAATGGTTAGTGCACTGCACAGTAACCAAGAGTTCCGGGTTCGATTCCCCGAGCTGTCGAGGAGAATTTGGAACTTTGCGAAAAGAAAAAGCCATTGGTTGGCGTCAGGAAGGGCATCCGGCCAAAAAATTCCTCACTGCCAAATCAAAGTCCCTGTGAAGGGCACCATCTGAGCCCCAATTGCTGGGGAAAAATGACGTTAAAACCAAAAAAAAAAAAAGGCACAAAATTTATTTACTTGTAAAGGTTAAGGTAATGTTTTACTTCATCCGCAACTGCTTGTGTGTCTGCAGCTGACCCTGACCTACAGCAGAATATTCTGTCTGTTACTGGTGTCAGTTTATCTGTTACTCTGTTTACAATGTATGTTCTAAAATGAAAGAAGAAATGTTCACAAAAAAATCAGTTAAAAAATGTTACTGCTTATTCTCTTGCAACACACATGCATTGACTCATTTTCTGAGATTAAAGCTGTTATACAATGTGAATGAACTGGCCAGTTGACAAAAAGCAAAGAAGTAGTATACAGACAAAGCACAAGGCTAGGCAACAATAAAAGTGAGGAACAAAGTGACAGAAACTAAGATTGCTGAAGGAAGCTGAGGGATTGAATGATGTAAGATGCGGGGGCCGGTTTCATGATAACAAGACATTTTGTTGGCCATGTAAAATTTGTTCTTATTACTTACTCACTGTCTTGTTTTTCCTATTTTTTTCATGAAGTGCAAGAATGATACATTCTAAATAAAATCTATAAAGGTCTGCTTCCTTTGTGTTGTTTTTGTTTGTATTTTATGTGTATGTATGGTAGCAAATGTGTGAATCCTGACAGACACCATTTACTTCTTCAAGACATGCCATATATTGGAAGCAAATAAAAAGAAGTTGCATGCACAAATATCACATTGAATGGACATTTCTGATACAGCACTACACTATACAAACACTCATTGCAACACACACACAAAAACACCTGACAGTTGCATAAAATACCTCAAGAAAATTTTGATCAGGAACTGGAGGCCATCTGTCCGAGGAAACTAAAATGGTTTAGTGGTAAACAAAGCACGTTTTTAGCACAACAAATGACAGTATGATTATTAAAAAAAATAGGAACACATATTATGGTGTCTGCTTCTTAGAAAAACAATCAAATGGACTAATTGGTGGCAAAATAATCCACAGTCTTCATTCTTTGTGAGCCACTACTTGTGTCTGTCATGCAACTTGTACATTTGCCACTTTCATTTTCTTTATAAATTCCAGAGGAGCCGTGGCTTAATGGTTAGTGCAACTGCACAGTAACCAAGAGTTCCAGGTTCGATTCCCCGAGCTGGCGAGGAGAATTTGGAACTTTGCAAAGAAAAAAAAAGCCATTGGTTGGCGTCAGGAAGGGCATATGCCCAAGAAATTCCTCACTGCCAAATCAAAGTCCCTCTGAAGGGCACCGTCTGAGCCCCAATTGCTGGGGGAAAATGGCATTAAAACTAAAAAAAATTTTTTAAAAAATAAATAAAAATTTTCTTTATAAATTCCCATCATTCTACAGCACAGGATGTGACGTTTTTCACACAGTTTTTCAATTTGGATAGTGGAGAAAGTGTGGGACAATTGTTTTTGTAAGTTTTTTGTTGTTTCTTGCTTTTCTTTTGTGTATCATTGGGTCTGTCAGCAACAATTGCCACTCACACGTTTGCAACTGTCATGCTTCATCACACATGTAGGGTTTTTATGACTATTTGGCATTTGATTAAAGTCTTTCTTGCAATTTACAATTGGTAACACACACCTCATTATCTGTGCATCATGTTAGTCAGAAATGTTTGTTTCTCGGAACGAACAACAGGTTAATGTTTTTTTTTGGGGGGGGGGGGGAGGGGAGGAGAGGGTATAGTAGAAAGCATGTTATATTATATCATGTATCTACCCTCTTGCACAGGGTAACATAACACCTGTTAGATGTCAACAGTGAAACTGGAATACTGTGTTCTTTTATTTCAATATTGCTAACAAATGGCTATTCTTCAAATTTGTGAGCTTTTTATGGAATTAGTTTGCATTTAGACACAGGCAGAAAACATTTAAGAACATAAAATTCTTGAAAATGCATGGGCATCCATGGATGTAAACCACACAGTCATAAAAAACTTTAAAAATGCCCTTTAAAAACTTGTTTTGTGGTAATTTTCCAAGTAAAGTCAACGTTTGTTTGAATTTATGCCCATTGGTAGTTTTGGTAATTAACTTTAGCAGCAGACCAGCAGTTAAGATCAATTATAAGGTTTTTGTATTTTATGTTGTTAACGTCTTTGCACTTGAATTATATTATTGAAAATGTCATGCTCCATATAAATATTTTTGTTGTTTTGTGAAGAAATAAACCCAGTCCCTTGGTTACAATTATGAACTGCCTTGTATTTGACAATTTTTTTTGATGATGCCTGTGTGTGAATAGAATGGCTGGATATGAATACCGTGAAACCTGCCTGGGGTAAGAATTAGGTCAAATCAAAATGTGAGAACAATTGGAAATATATATAATAGATTAATGTATGAGGAAGGAAAATGTGACAAAAGTTGCAGTTGCACTGCAGCCAAGAGATTCTAGGTTTGATTCCCTGAGCAGGCAGCAAAAATGATTTGGAACTTTTTAAAAACCCATTGGTTGGCCTCAGGAAGGGCATTGGCCAAGAAATTCCTCACTGCCAGAACAAAGCTTTACCAGCATATTTCCAAATGTATTTCAAAAGTTTTTTTAGTTTCCTCCTTTACATTAAGTATATATACCACATTTTCAGAAGATAATGTCTTCTGCAAATCTTGTTATGTATTCAAAATCAAAATTGACAAGTTTTACTTAGAAACATTTGTAAGCATCCACAAATTCATTTGAGGATACAGAATAGCCTGTCTGTAAAAAAAATACCTGTAGTGTGGTGTCAGAGTAATTTACAAATGATTGTTGCCAAATACATTGCTAAATGAGTAATACTTTTTTTTCAAATACCTATCAGAAAAAAAATCTTTAATAGAAAAATCCTTATCAAGACTGGAGACCCCTTCAAAAAATTAAATTTTACTGAATTTTGTTTCCTCATACTTCCTTAAAATAATTATTTATTTATATAATGGTTTTATTTTTCTTCAAAATATATCCATAAAATGGAATACATACAGGATTCATAGTCTGTTCTATATAATCAAAATGGTAATGTGCTTTTAAGGAGATCATTCTCCACCTTATCAATCCTGGGATTTATTATAAGCTACAGTATCCTTAAAATTATTGATTTTATGGACTAAAAGCTTTTCTAATCACAGTTGGAAAAACCCACTTATGAACTATATATTAACTATAAATTTGCAATCCATGATCCAAACCATATCCAATTTGTCCCTTTTCCTGTCTATCTTCAACATGTGGCTTTAACAAAAATATCTCTTGTAAAAAACCTCTTAAATTGGCAGCCTTACCCTGATGTTGTTCTTGAATCTGCTCCAATGACAACTCCTCCATCATACTGAACAGCCATTATTGTTGTCTAAAAGAAAAATTTTCTGCAATACCAAATAATTGTTTATGTGTACATTAAATATACACATTTAAGTATACACTGAGCAAGAAAAGGGCTGACCATATATAGGAGTTATATTATTTCCATTACACTGTCATGTATTAAGCTCATCATAGATACAACATAACTAGACCTATGGACCTTTTGTTTTGGGCTATGCAACTAAGGAAAGTAAAAATTGCATGCATTGCCTGGCAGCAGGAAATGTTGCTGCAGCTAATAATGTGTAAACAAACCCCATATGCGGGGAGGGAGCCAGCTTCAAAATACCAAAACAACCAAGAAATGCTCAAAAAAGGAGATAAAAGAGCACTTTTGGAGAGGAAAACTGGTTGTTATACATTAATTGAACACTTTTAATAAAACTACATTGGAAAGAACAAACTGCTGAGTAGATGATGCCAAGATCCCTTATTCTAGCTCAGTAAAAGTATGTGTTAAAAACTTGGAGCTAAAACTGTATTATTGTTGACTACAAATCAACATCCAAGTTTTCAGAAGTAAAAGGCACAAAGGCTTTATGTTCACACAATCCTCCTTGTAAACCCTCTGGTTCTAAGTCACTTGGATCATTGTTCATCAGTTCTGCAGTCTTAACTGTGGCCAAACTGACATGCTTCTTAAACTTCCAAAGAAATGTGCAGATCTGATAATTAGACTTAATAAATATGGATGGATATGGAAATAGCTTTCAAATTTTTATATAGCTTTGCACTTAAATTTTATAGTAAGGACCTATTATTCTCATGTTAGGTTTGGTTCAGTTTTAAATATCTCACTTTGTTTTAAACTCTTCTTTTTGACCCAAACTGAAAACAAGTTTTAAACTTAATTTGTAATTCACATTAAAGAAATAAATATATCTATAAACACACATAGGCCTACATGAAATGGTACCAGGCCTCAGTGGCAGTAATTATAGCAATTGATTTGTGGTAAGTAGTACAATCAAACCAAACATTATAATTCAGGTAATCAGTTTAACTCAAAACTGAGGTATTTTCCACTTACCTGCATTATAATTAACATAACAAAATACTATCCAACATATGATCCAACTCATTTTACCCCATCATTCTGCAGGCCAGATTTTAAAAATAATTTAATTCTTGGATATTTTTCACTGTAAAATCATAAGAATTGCAATTTTTGGAACCTAATAAACAATTAAAGCCTTTACAACTTTTACAAACAATTGGTGTTCAAGCACATTTTCCCCCAATTAACAAGTCCTCCAACAAAGTCAGGTTAATTGTCTAACAGCCAGTACTTGGTCACCTCATTTAATCAAAAGAGGCTGTGATCAATACAATATACTGGTCTTATTTACATTAAAATATGAAATTTGACCCAATTGGATTGCCATAACCAATATTTCTAGGTGCAGCTTTTACAATCACAACTTGAGCCTAAGTCACTTTTTCAGTTAAAAGCTTAATACCCTAAAATAATCTGATTCAGAATATCAGCATATACGTTTTGTCAAAAAATAGGCAATATGCAAAAACCATGGGTTTTGCAAATCAGCTTTTTAATTAATAAGTTAAAATGAATGAAACATTAACCATCCATACTATAAACAGAAAATATAATCCTTTAGGGTAGTCTGGTACTCTTTGTCAGATAGTATCTAAAAACTTTCAACATTGGCACTGCTAAGAATATTTAGGAAAAATAAAAAACTTCACACTTTACTGGCAAATTTCCTTTACACTATTTTCTTCAATTAAGTACAAACCTTTCCTTTACATTCTTTTGCAACATGGCTTAGTTTAGGGAAGTGGGCCCTATACTTGTATTCCATGTTATCAGTACAAGAGTACATTTTAAGTAGGTACTTTAAAGTAGGTACTTAAAAGTGCAAAACGGATCAAGTGATGGAAATGCCACAAAAGCTTATTTCAGTACCTACAACCTAACAAATATTGTTGAACTTTTTAAGTTTATGATTATGAAGGAACATGCACAGGAAGGTAAGGTGGTGAGCAGTAAAGTATTTTAGTTGAAACTCCTTTATATTACACGTGAAGCAAAAAACATGCCAGCCCACTAGATCCCATATATCACATCCATGAAAAGGTCTTCCCTAAAAATATTAGTTTTCAAGATACCAAGCATCAAAACAAATTGGACAAACTTTACAGACCATTAAGTTCTGTTTCATTGGATGTTTATGACTCAATGACCCCCTCCCCAGGTCATCTAATGTTCTGCAAGCAAAAAAGTGAATGCTGGGAAAATCAAAACATAATGCCTAGTGTAAATATATTACTCAAAACTCCATACACTGGGCTAGAGACTTTTACAGACCATTAAGTTCTGTTTCGTTGGATATTTATGACTTAATAACCCCCTCCCCATGTCATCTAATGTTTTGCAAGCAAAAAAGTGAATGCTGGGAAAATCAAAACATTATGCCTAGTGTAATTGTATTACTCAAAACTGCATACACCGGGCTAGAGACTTTGTTTTTAAGGTAGTTCACGTTATGAAAAGTTGAGTAGCCTCCACCAGGTATTACTGTAAATCACCACCAATACAAAATTGTGCCCTTTGGAGAAATGAGGGATTTATCTGCAATGTAGCTTATTACTTTGAAGTGTAAAGAATTTGCAATTAAAAATTAGGCCAGATTTTTAAGCGACTGTTCTTAGATATATAAGCAGCCCAGCATCATCTTCAGTCTTTTTTACATCTTTGGGCCAGATACCAATCTGAAGCTCTCAGATACTCTCTATTTCTGCCAAGTGTCCAGAATGCTTTTTATGGGGTTCAATTATCCTTATTTCATTCAAATATCTATAATTATCGGTTTTACTCCGGGCGCTCTCGACAGTATGTATGTACCAATAGATCAGCGAAAAAACGTAAATTCTAAACTGTATACGTCATGTCATGTTCCATAATGGCAATAATTTCATTAAAGGTGTGCAAATCCTAAACACATGGCTCTGTAGTCTGACCCGTGAAAAGAAACAAAATGCCAAGAGTAATTTTGAAACCAATTTCGCAACCAAATTTCCCTCTACACACCGAATGAAAGAATGTTCAAAACAATAAAATAAATGAAAAAAGAGGTATGAGGTTCAGCAAAAACTTGGTTGTAAACTGATGCTGAGTCATTTTAGAACGAGTTTAAAATGTATTCCCAATAACCACCTTATGAATTTAAAAGAAAAAGTTCAAACTCTAAAACAATAAGACTTACTCCAGTCAGAACCTCACCATATGCCCAGTCGGGGCAACCACTGGCATCCGGCATACCGTCAAATTTCTTGAGTGTAGAAAAACCATCCATTTCTGCCATTGGTACCGCCATAACTCCATGAAAAATTATGACAGTCTCGTTTTAATAACGAGAAGAAGCCCGAACTGAGGGAAATTGGAATCTGGTTTTCCTCCTGATGGAGAAAACAGACAGAACATGTACAGCAACAGTGAATGTAGAAATCAGAAAGCACATTGTCATCTGTGCCTACGCTCCAAAGCTAAAGTGAAAAAAAATCCAGAAGTGAGAGAAAAGTTCTATCAAGACCTAGAAAATGTGATAAACTCAATAAGTAAAAGATCAGTCGTATACTTATGTGGAGACTTCATTACAAAAACTGGCAGCGCTCAAGAACAATACCCAAAAGTAATAGGAAAGTATGGACAAGGCAAATTAAACAACAATGGAGAACACCTACTAGACCTGGCAAGTAGACATGGACTAATTATCACTAACACCATGTTCAATCACAAGATAGAACAACCTGGGAAAGCCCAGAAAGAGCAAGCAATGAAAAACCAGTGAGAAATCAAGTTGATTATATCCTGATAAGATCAGAACACAGGATATTCCTAAATGACTCAAGATCATATAGTGGCACAGACCCCTACTCAGACCATCGGCTAGTGATGGCAAAGCTGGACATAAACTGGACAAAACTGAAACCTACACTATCACAAGGCAACAGAATTGACTTTGACAAATCACAAGACCTTACAACAAGAGAAAAGTAGAGAATTGCAGTAAACCAGAAGCTAGAGCAAAGAGAGAAAAAGAAAGGGGTACAAGACCAACGGAACAACATAGTAACAGCATGCACTGAGGTATCGGAGAAAGTACTAGGCTTCAAAAAGAAAGAAAGGAAAAATTTTATCGAAGATGAAGAGATTCGCAAGCTATCAGAAAAACAAAAAGAAATAAGGATAAAAATAAATGCCACAACATCAGCCCCCTTGTGGGGGTCCCTCAAGGGGACTGCTTAAGCTCCATACTTTTCACATTATATCTAGCCAAGGCTTTGGAACAGGAAGATAGCGAAACACCATACCACCTAGAAGAATATAAGCACAGCAAAAAAGAAATCACCCTACATGACTTAATTACAGCCAACCAGTGGAAAAAACCATAGATCAACAGTATGCAGACGATATAGAAAAAATATCAGAAAATACTTTTAATAATAACATCAAAAAGATAGTGCCAATAAAATAAAAAAAGAGAAAATTGTGTGTAAGTAAGACAAAAACGGAAGGATTTAAAATTAAAAGCAAAGTAGGACAAGAATGGAAAAAGTATAAATACTTAGGAAGCATGCTCGACACCAGGGAAGATATGAAAAGAAGAAAAATGCTAGCCACAGCAACATGTAGACAGTATCAATACCTGCTTACAATTTCGTGTTCTATCATCTGGGCTTTTCCATGTATATATTCTTCCTGCTGGTTGTTGATACCATGTGTTTGCTATGAATAGATCATGTCCACAACACCATTCTATCCATCTCTCACCTCTCTCGTTTCTTTCTCCCAAACCATGAGGGCCAACGACATCATCTTTTCTTTCATCTCCTACCTTTGCGTTAAGGTCTCCCATTATTATTAATAATTCATCAGATTTACATTGCTTCATTGCTTTTTTCATCTCTTCGTAAAATTTGTCAAGCTCAGATTCTTCACAGCCAGTTGTTGGTGCATATACTTGCATTATTACTATATTGAAAGGTTTCGCATTCAGTTTGATCATCATCACTCTATCTGACAAACACCAGTATCCTAATAAGCATCTTGAGGTATTTTCATCTAAAATAATTCCTACTCCTTTTTCATGTTTGCATCCACCTGAATATATTATGGTATTTTTCTCTGATTTGATGTATTTATTTATGTATTTATGTATGTATGTATGTATGTATGTATGTATGAATGTATTTATGTATGTATGTGTATTTATGTATCAATGTGCATCCAATAAATCTGTAACGTGACCACATGGTTAAGCAAATGCGTGTTTACAGCTTGGTCCAAAAATTTAAATTGTAAGATGTAAAGAAGTCAAATTGTAAGAATAAATTGGTAAGAGATCAAAGATCTCCAATACAATAAAATGTAGGGATAAAAACAAAATACATTTCAATTATATTTCACATAGTTTTCTGAGGACAAATATCTATAATTTTTTTTACACGCATCCTTAAACTTATCAATAAGTCCGCAATTTCTCACTGTTACAGTCCGCATTTTAGCACCAATTCAGTGAACCGGTTTTGAATATTAGCTTTCATTACCTCAGTCAAAAAATAGATGTCCACTGCTCGATATTCTAGTGACATGATTGTGCATAGATAAAATAGAAGGGAACGATTCTGTGAGGTATAATGAAGCTTTACCTTTCGTAATGTTGAACATCATACAACAAGTGTTCAGTTCGATTTTCTGATGTAGCGGTAAGCATTTCTGCTGCACAAACAAGGCTTGCTATCTGTGTTATTATTAATGTTTATCATCACCTGAGCACAATATTTTTGGAGATTTAATAAATGATCAAATTTTGAAGCTTTCAAACTGTGTAACAGTGGGAAGCAGTAGTCTACATGGTACAGTACATGGTAGATATGAACAAACTTTCTTACTTATTTCAATTCCAAGATTAACTTGCCGGCATAAATTGCAAGTGTGCATTTCACAGTTGAGCTTTTAGTCCAAGATGGAGCCTAGATATTTGAAGAATTCAACTTAGTTGATATCTTGTCGAATGACCTGTATTATTTGTGGATCGCTAGTCGGTGAAACCTGCTGTTTCCATCTGAAAAGGATCACTTTTCTCTATCCGGATTCGGTATCAAAGGATTTTCTTTTATATAGTGATTGATATGACTTAAGTATTCTTGATGTCATTTGTAACTTTCACAACTGATTCCCCTTTGGACAATCATCAGCAAACATGATAGCTTTTTAGTAAATTGCGTAGGATGTTTTTGACTTTTTTGGTTTAAAGTCATTTCCTCCCAGTAATTGGAGCTCAGACGACGCTCTTCAGACGGACTTTGCTTTGGCAGTGAAGAATTTCTTGGCCGGATGCCCTTCCTGACCCCAATCAATGGCTTTTTTTCTTTTGTAAAGTTCCGAATTATTTTCTCCCGCTCTAGGAATCGAACCTGGAACCTCTTGATTACTGTGCAACTGCACTAACCATTAAGCCACGGCTCCATATATTACCATTAATACTGCGCCAAGAGTTAGTCCTTGGCAACTCCTGTAGTTTCTGTGTCTCAGTAATAAATGAGTTGACCCATTTCCAAAACAATACACAATGATTCAACAAACTGGTTTTGTGTACAAGTACACTGTGATTAATAGTGTCAAAATCTTTATGAAAGTCGAGGAAACATGCTATTGTCATATTGTCATCATCCACATTTTCATAAAAGTAGTTTATAAGATCAATGAATGACGTTTTTGTTGAATGAAATGTCCAAAACATGACTGTACCTTGTGGAGAAGTATTTACTGGCCAAGGAAATATGCAATGGATTGAAAAAAATTCTTCCATACATCTTGCTCAGACAATTAAGGAGCAAGACTGAACGGTAGTTGACACCAATTTCCTGATGGCCACATTTTGATATTGGTACCACTCTCCTCTTTCTTCCACCCACCGCGTAGGAAAAGCTACATGTTCAAACCAACAGTTTACCTAACTTGATAGAAAATAGAAAAGCACAAACGTAATTGGATTTGCTAGTCAATTTTAGTAATTTCATAGATATCCCATCAAGGCGGCAACCTAAGAAGAAACCAAATTTGTTCTACTTTGTGGCCTGTGGCACCAACGTTCACTTCTAAAAACAATCTAATAAGACTATGCAGAAGAGGTAGAAAAGGACTGTTCTTCAATGACAACTTTGATGTTGCAATCGTTCAGGAAAGTTGACATGATGTTTAGAATTTTAGTTTGTAGAGAGTGTCAGAACCTCAAACCTTATCAAACGCATTAGATTCACCACAAGTAATAGACCTGACATTACCTAAATGGTCGAGAGAATGATAGAATCGCTCAGTGATAACAACAAACAATGTCTGCTATGGATCGAAATTTTCGGAGACCATATTGCTTATAGGAAAAGAGATAATGGGTCTTTCAGTGGGAATCAATGTGATAATCACTCATTCAAATCCCTTACTGGAGGTTAAAAGCAAACTGACAGAGGTACGTTTGCAATATTCAGGTTTATGGTCAGATTTTTAATAACGAATCAACCAGCAGAAATTTACAACAAGAAAGAAAGCCAAATATAATTCGACATTTATTGAGAGTTTTTAAAAGCATTTTAAGAAAGCTAAGGAGAACGTTTCTAAAAAATAAAGCACGGGGATATTATCAGGGCAAGTAAGATGCAATGGATTGATTTAGAATAGAATTGATTGCAGTAGCAGTGCTATGAAGAGGTTGTTGAAATCAGTAATGCAAAGGCCTGGAAAGTGTGAAAGAGCTAGGCGTGCGCCATCAAGAAAAATACTTTTGACAAATACCTAAGCCAAAGTTTTTGTCTTATCTTTTCAAGACGTCAAGACTCGGAAGCCATAAAAAACCGTAGGATGTAAGATTTACTTTTTCTGAAATCGTTATTGAAAATTTTCGAAAACTCTTTAGTACAAAGAGTTCTTAGTTTCAAATAAAACATACCTACAATAATTTCTGGCATCAGGAAACAATTTAATATTAGAAGTATCATCTTATCTAACTCGAAGCTCGCGATAACAGCAGTACGCGTAGACGAGAACCAGGTAGAAGAAGAGGGATTCACCTGCTATCAATGCTGAGGTACAGCACTTCTACACTCAAGTAAATCCAGGATATGATTTCAGAAGCATAGTTTGTAGCAAAAACATAAAAGAGCATTTTCAAGGAATAAAAGTAAAGGTATTACAATAAGACTGCTAATCATAAAGAAAATAGCTGTAAAAAGTTTACTGAAAAGGAGATCTGCATTTTATCTGAGGAGAGATAGAAATAAAGATCACTTTATGGTCTGAGTTAACAAAACAACATCCAATAGGTATATAGTATACATTGGTATTAGAAGCAAGACAAAGGTAAAGCAAATAAAGACGATTATTACCATTATTAGTAAAACGACTGAAAAGCCAACACTTCAAGTTAAATATTGAGCTAATGAAAAGTCGAAAGACTGAACCCTTGTTTCATTAGTGAAATTAAATTTCAACTGTTGAGTACATTTTGCCTTACCCATTTTCATCCTTGTGGTTGAAGGTAAGGGATCGTAGCCTCCGCATACACCGTTGTACTATATTGTTCTCTTTCCTTCGCTGCTGCTTTGCAGATGGTAGAGAAAATCTCTGTCTAGTAAATGATGTTGTCCAGCCTACTTCGATAACTTTGCCTCCCTTCCGTGTTTCATCGATATTTGACTCAAGAATATACTTGTTTAATTTCTGAGCTCAAACCATATTGGCACAATATTGGAGTTTTCTCTTTCTTACAGTGGACATCAGTTGTATGGAAGTGTTCCTCTTTTCAAGAACCAAGGCTTGCTTCATTGATTACGCTAATTTATGCAGAGAATCCTCCTATGGCATGCCAGCTAAAAATCGTTTAGTCTGTTCCTATTGAGAGTCTTCAGAGTTTAGGTTTTGCATCTATAGAGTAAGACCAGATACACCTGAGTCTAGTTAATCTTCCGCTTTAGATGCTTCTTTAAGGAACAATCTTCATATATCGTATCCAGTGAATTGATCCTGCAAATAGCCGTGCTTCAAATTTCCTGTAACAGTACTATGTCTCGTCGATGAGTGAGTCCAAGTATTTAAAATTTTATCATTTTCTCCTGCCTTCTACCTTGACGCCAGATGTTTAGCATTTCAGAGTCTTTGGTTACCTTTCCTTGGTGCTGATCTCCATAAAATATTTCTTTACCTTGGCCATCAGCCTTTGCAGGTTTACAGAAGAGGTAGTTATAGGACCAATATCACCAATATCCTTGGTTTTATGTAGCCAATCACAAAAATTGAAGGATTTTCTCCATCTCTTTGCTTACCGTATTGATAAAAACTTACTTTACTTGTGTTTTCTTGTTCTAGCGTCTTGGTCCGGTCCAATGCCACCAAAAAAGCTTTTGACCAAAATGAACGTAATTTTAATTCCAATATTCAAGCATTTTACCACAAGTAGTTTATTTAATTATACGTAATACGAGTGTTACGTATGCTCTGCAAATACAAAAGCAATTGTTCCGCCTCGTTTGAACTAGCACGTAGTCTGTCTGATTTGTAAACATGCTTTTTAGAAATCTCTATGTTTACCTTCTACTTTTGTGATATTCGAAGGCAGTCTTCAAAGTAAAAATATCACTTTCTTTCCAAAAGGTAATAGTCGTTCTCCGGCCTTATTTTGTATATCCAATTCATAAGGGCGACATCTCTCTGTCTTTAAACCATTTTCTCTTGAGATTCAGGTTTTTAACTATTATATGGATATCTTATGAGTGTGTACTGTATATTACTGGCTCTACATTTTCAAAGAAAGCATTTATATCTTCTTTGACGTCATTTGTAGATTTAAAATTTAAAGGTTTAGGCTTAATTCTAACTGTAAGCACCCCGTTATTCACCGGTTCATTTCAAGAAAATTTGTACATCAGTTCTTTAGTTAAAATTACCTCAACACCAACTCTTTTTCCTTTTCCTGTTGCTTATATAACGTATTTTCCTGTCTTATTCAAAATATTCTTTGTCTTTTCAATGCGTTTCAGATGAACCTTTAATACCAATGTTAGTTCTAGTCATTTCATTTACTACATCATCTAGTTTGCCAAACTGGTTAATTGTTTGATCGTTTTAAGTTCCTAGGCTCTTTTGACATTGCAATTTTATTCCTTTTGAATTTGTCATTTGAGCTGCATTACACATCCCTTTTAGACTCACGCGCAACACTGCGTAGATATTTTGATTTTTGTCGTGTTTAGTTCCATCTAAAGTAGGTGGGTGCACCAAGCAGGGAAAACGCCTCTTCTGCAGTAGCTTCAAGGGGACCAACGTTGCTGCAGTGTTCACAGTTAATACCCATGTCCTCTATTGTTTAATTTTGTATAGTTATTCCTTTAGGATTATTGTTGTGGATTCGTTTTATTGACGCAAGGTGGGTCTCGAGTCTTCCACTAGTGGTATGGTTAAGTAATGGTTTCCCCTTAACCAAAAATTATGTTTTTGTGGCATCATCTCTAGGGGTTGCAAACCAAGGCTAAAGAGACACGTTGCACAAAGGGAATTTTTTTTATGCTTCTGAAGAGGTCTTTACCAGCCATATTTTCAGTGACACAAATATGGGAGCGTTTTCGGTTTAATTGAAGCTTAGTATTGCCTTTGGTTCTATATTTCAAAAGCCTTTTATCTTTAGACATCATTACCTTTCAGAACTGTATTTATCTGTCGGAATTAGTACGGCTTTAAGGATTACTTTCTTTGTTTCCGTGGGATCTATCTTTACAGATGACGGTTGAAGATACAACCAAGTTCCTAAAAATGGCAATCCTTTTTCTAACATTTTCCTTGTCATTGTTGGCGTCAGTGAAGAGAGTTCCCAGATAGCAGAATTACTTGACAATTTCAAATATTTCACCATTCACGATAAGTCTGTTCTTGGTGTCTTTGCGTCGTATTTTTATCTGCTCTTTTCTTCACAAAGTTTGCTTTGCTTACGTTTAGATAGAGTCCTTCCGACTCACTGATAATTTTTACCATATTTGTCATCTCTCTTAATTCAACTATCCAGCAATATCCTGGGCGAAACCATACTGGTTTTTAGCGATTTTAGAAGTTATTTTTGATTGCACTATGCCATCGATGGACTTTAGAAGAATTTTTTCATGAAGGCAAATTAGTGCAATTATTCTGTTGTTTATGCACCCTAATATGTCATTCTTTTTTGGTATATCAAGATTGGTGTTTGCCAGTAATCTAGTCACTCTTTCATATTCCAAACCCCGTTGAACAGCTTATGAAAGAACCTGTCTATGCTTTACCAAAATTTGTTTTTAGTTTAAGGGGAGTGTTAAAGATGTATGAAGTTTTTTTATTTTTCAGCTCTCTTATGGTATTTATAATCTCAGAAAGAAGTGATGGAGGTATTGTCTTGGTTGGGCATATGATAGATTATATTCATTGCTACATTGTCTTTTCTTTTGTACAGTTTTTGTCAGAAAGATAAGATACCCTTCTATGCTTGATGTCTTTGCCATCATTAAAGATATTTCCTCTTCCCTCTCTTTTTGCGTTTTTTGGTAGCTTAAACTTTTTTTGTCAAATTTTTGATACCTCAATATAAATCTTTAGTGGAATTAATAATAGCTTTCAACTCAATTAATTCACACTGGTTATTGATAAGTTTTATTTTGTCTTTCCATGCTAATTTTTCAGCTTCTGCATTCTGTCTATTGTATATTTTTCAGTTACGTTGCGGACTTTAATCTTTAGTTTTTATTTTGTACCTTGTTCCAACTTCTTTCAAAATTTCCTTGGAAACCCGATCATTTGTGGGTTTTTTTCTTTTACTGATGTTTTTTTCTCTGGTTCCAAGTATAAAATTTGGCCTGATTACAAAAGTTATTGAATGATTTTGCTTCTTTGCACTTTAATAAACTATGAAATGTGTTTTGAAATTTTTTTTTATTTTGTAATTGTTTTCAATGCTACTAAGATCAATTAAGATGGGATTCAGGGTTTGAAATGATCTTCCATTCCATGTACAAAAGCGGGTAGTCATTGTTGCCATCCGTGTTTGGCAATCCTCTCACATTTAGACACTACTTCGCCAATTTGTGCTAGGACTATATGATCAATCTGTTTATAAATGTAACCCTTTGGTGAGGTCCAGGCTTGAAGTCTTCTATGTTGGTGTGTAAATAGAGTATTAGTTATAAACAGACTGCTTACGTTGAAGAATTCAATGTAACCGAATTGCTACTATCATTCTTTTCTTTAAGTCCAAAGATATTGTATATGTCATTTTTGATGGTTTCTTTCCGACTTTAACATTTTTGTCACCCACAAAAATTTTTACATCACAATTCAGAATAGAACTGAAGATTGTTTGAGGTGTCTCTTAGAATTCATCAATTCACTCATATTATCTTCTAATGAGGCAGTAATGGATGCATTGTACTGTATTATGCTAAAGGTTTGTGCTCACTCTTGACGTCACAACTTCCTAATTCCATCTCTGATTGAACTGTACCCTGTAAGCAAATCTTTTATTTGTTTTAAGTTAAGTCATACCCTGGAAGTGCTGGAAACAAAACAGAAACTTTCGTGTCTGTCACATTTCAGGTGAACATGAGAGACAAACTTTTAAGATAATGCCGATGTATTCCGCATATTTAGCAAGCCAAGCTACTTTTGAAAGAAGATTTTACCAAGTTCTATCTTTCTGATTCCTGAGACCGCAGTTTTGTACATTGAAATGGCTTAAAGCACATGCGGATACAATCCATATTGAAGAATCCATAATCTGAACCTTACCGTCACTTTTATCTTGTCAATCTTTACAAGTTACTCTTTCACTTGCTTATGTAGCTTCAGTCGTTGACGTTTAGCACTCAGATTTTCTTCATTCTATCTCCCCAAACTCTTAAATGGTTCCTCCCTAACTGCTAGAATTCTTTCACTAACCACTGTAAATTTCTTTTCTATATACCTTTTATCAACCCTAAGCAACTGAGCTCCTTCATTTTTTTGATTTTAACTTTATCCCAGACCATTGGATAACTTCATTTACCCATTGAAATATTCGTGTCATAACCTCTGTTGTTTGGGTCTTTGTTTGGTGTAAGGTCATCCGTAAGACTTAGAATTACTGACTTCTCATTGTGGATACTTTTCATTATCATTTCCATAGCAAGTGAAAATAGGATCACATATATTATCCTGCCAGCAGCAATCCCTACTTTAAATATTTGCCATGTGGCTGTAACCAAAGAGGTTGAAAATTGCATTTACAAGTTCTCCAATTATTCTAGCATCATCGCTTGGATATGAACAGGATATAGAATGTTCCATTGTTTTTCACTGTTATTTTGAGAGTAGAATACGGAATGCTTGTGTTTTAGGTAGATCCAGTTTTATGGTCAACTCTAAGAACAAAATTTGGAACAAACATGTAACAAATTGTAAGACGAGGGTAGATCCCTATCTCTCACCTTCCGCGTCCACAAGTGGTGAATAGTGGAACGACCTAATAAACAGATAACGCACATGAAAAATTAGCAGTTGTATACAAAGAGTGGTAGAGACAACAGAAGGCAACGTGGACAGTGAGTGGGGTCACTATTTGGAGTTATAACCCTTGTAGATCCAAGGACTGTTCTGTGATTTGATGGATCTAGGTCTTCACTACAACAGACCTAATGTCTTTGCTGCCTTATGAGAGATTGCTTGCGACAAAAAAAGTGTTCTATTGCCGATTGATGGTTGATTTTTGGAACAGCACATTGAGTCGAAAGGTCTTGCTAAATCTCATAAACATGGATAGACAATTTAATGGAAGTTGAAACAAGGCTATAGCGTTCTCCGGAGACGGTGAGCACCTTACCTTTAAAAGCAGGTAGCAAAGCACTGTACCCTGAGCAGTGTGGCGAAAGAGCAAGGTTAATTTAGCAAGCAGAAGATGCGAATTGCTACTTGGAGCTTAGGTAGTTTAGCTGGTAAAGACAGAAAAATGGCAGATGTCATGCATCAAAGACATAAATGCATTGTGTGTACAAGAAACAAAGTGATCAGTACAGAGCTGCAGAGAATTATGGGATGGCTTTAGAACCTTCTACTTTATCCGTAACGGTAGGAAAAATCGGATTAGAGCTATTCCGAAAGTGACGCTAAATCGATCTGTGATTGAAGGTAAAAAACATTAAGACAGCTTGACACTTGTGAATTTCTTGTGTCAGAACAAAATGATTAACAGTATATCACCCTATACTCCACTTAAAGCAGGAGTAGAAGAAGACACAGAAAAGTTCTTTGAGGAAGTGGAACCCCCTTGGAAGGCATTTCTTTGTATTGTATCCGATACTGAATATCTCTTGATAATACCTGATATGAGTGATAACATCGGTGATACAAACAATGAATATGAGGATTTTCATGTTGGCTTTGTTTGTGGTAGAAGTAACAGCGAGGTTGAAAAAACGTTGGAAATTATTTATGGACTAGATTTCGATGTAGTAAACAGTCGGTTCAAGAAGCCCAAGGGTCACCCGATTAAGAATAGCAGTGGTATGTATAAGACAAAAACTGGTTGCCATTCTATCAAAGAAGGGCAAAGAAAGATGAGTAAAAACTGAACTGTTTTGCCAAGAGAAATCATTCTGAAAAAACTTCATCTGGTGGTAATGATTATTATAATTAATGCCTCTTACCAGATAAGTAAGGTCGTACTTCTTTTTAGTTAACTCCAAGCACAACAAAACTTCCTTCTTTTAAACTTCTATTGAACATAGCTATAGGTTCAAAAATCATGATAAAAAGTAGCAAAACATGTAATAACACTCCAAACCTGCGTTTCCTCCTAATTTACAAAATGTTTTCCAGGCGATATACTCAATTTATTACAGAATAGGGTATTTACAAAGCAACAGATTTCATCTGTTCCTTGACAACATTAAGAACTTTATCACCTGCGCTAGGTTCTTTGGTTGGTGTGGTATAGAGAAAAAAAGCTTTCTTTGGCTTTCAATTGCTTCTTGAATGTCTTTATTTTACTACAACGTCACTCTTTCAGGTTTCCTCTGTTCTTCAGCTACAAAAAAAATATTTTTAGCAGTGTCATCCATACATGCACCGAGTTGTTCCTATATTTTCCTCGGCAATCTGACAACTTTTTCTTTAACTTGTTCTATGAAAGTTGACATTTCTAAATTGTGATCCATTTTTCCTGTGGAACTCTACTTATCTGGTTTTTTTTTGGTTTTTTTTTTAGTTTTAACGTCATTTTTCCCCAGCAATTGGGGCTCAGGTGGTGCCCTTCATGGAGACTGGGATTTGGCAGTGAGGAATTTCTTGCCCGGATGCCGTTTCTGACGCCAACCAATGGCTTTTTCTTGTATAAAGTTTCAAAGTCACCCGCTCAGGGAATCGAATCCTGAACCTCTTGCTCACGGTGCAGTCGCACTTACCATTAAGCCACGACCCTCTCAAAAAGAGGGGTCTTTTTTTACCCACTAAAATGACCCCCTCCCCAAAGACCTTGCTGTTTGTTTTGTGTGGGAACAAAACCGCTGAACAAGAACTTGCAGACTCTTTGTATCTTGAACGGTTAATGATTTTTCATTTTCCCAATGAAAAGCGGAGATATGTGTAGTGTTTGAAGGTCATATGTAAAAAATATTTTACTCGCAAGCAGCATCAGCTACCTGTCAAGAAGAATAGCCTAAGAGATTTTGTTTACATAAATTTTTGTTGTTGGGAAATTAAAGGCCACTGGTCACTGAGATCTACGTTCATCTTGGAAGGTGAAAATCCCAGACCCAAAATGTAAGTTTTTCATTCGGGGTTTCGTCCTAAAAATGTCATTCTTTTTAGTCTTAAAGAATATGCATTGTGGAAGGGGAGAGGTTTTGGCACTACCTGATGACTGGCCGTTTTAAGCTATGACTTAAGTTTTTAGTGTTATTAATGGAGATTTTTGATTTTTATATGGTGCACTTGCGGCGCTCGTTCTTTCACCCCACACCTAGCAAACAGGTCGTAACAAGTTCTGTCTGTGTTTAATGGGAAAAAACTCTATATTGCAGTAACTGCCGTAACAGGTATGACTCCATTTCCTCCGAGTTGGCTTCAGAAATATACCGTAATAGCAGGGGTTGAATTGCATTTTGAGCGACATGATTTAAATTTTTTTTTGTGCACGCAGGTTTTGCCGAGCTGACTCCCAATAACAACTCCACCGGTGATACTTCCTGACTGCAATTTTTGGATTCTTGTAGTCTTGATGGCGCAACTTTTTCAACTTTGTCAACATTGGTCTGGTAAATTATATTTCTACCAGATACACAGTTTTTACTCTAACAATTAAAAAAAGTGTTTGCAAGTTTCATAAAATGGGGGTTTAGTTTTAATGTGATTTACAATCGTTTCTGGTTAACAATTTGGTCCTCATTGGCCATGACCTGGAGTACTGCAGCAGGCAGTTGCCCATCCCACCTTTTAACTAGTTTTTTTTAATCAAATAATCCGCAACAATAAAATAAGAGCCATAGGTAATCTCGAACTCTTGCATTTATACACATTGAACCATATTAACGAGGTAAACATGCACTTGCTATTTTGCAAAGCAGCCTGTCAGCTTTTAAAGAAGTGATATCGTTGATCAAATATGGACACGTGTTTAAACCTAAGATATGTCAACAGAAAACAGTTTTAATAGTCCATTTCTTTAGTTTTTGCAAAAGTCGTTCTTTTCCTTTTATAAAAGGGAAATTTTATACCCATCAATACTTGAATAACCTACCCATGAAACATAATGATGATGATGATGAAACATGTTACTGTTTTTATTTCAACATTTGATCTTTGTTGACGATGGCCTCATCCTGTTGCTGCTTTTGTTTTCCGAGGATACAAAAGGTGTAATATAGAAATGTATCAGATGTTTTCCATTATTTATTAACTAAACACTTTCTTTGGAAATGTGCACCAAAGTCCTGTATCTCTTTACTAAAATTAGGGTGTATCTTAACGTAAAGGAGACAAAGTAACATTGATTCGCCCTTCATGCCCATATAAACCTTGCTACATTCTAGTTAACACAGCTCAACTACTTAATTTTAATACACGTAATTCTCCTGCTATTGGTGTGTTAGCATCAATGCTCTTGTCTGTCAGACATTTGATTTAGGCTACCCAGTGTGCATGGTGAATGTAACAAATCCCTTTTGTATTTTATATGTCCAAATAATACTTCAGTTTTCTTTTTTAAGATATCACGAATAGACACTACTTTTTTCATCATATTTTTAATTTTCTCATTGCTCATCTGGTGTGTAGTACCAAGAACTGGTCATAGGTACTTGTTGGATCTGTAGCTTGTGTTTGGTAAAGAGGCAAAAACTGATAAATGATGCTCCTTGGTAAAAAAATTTTTTTCTTGATGCAGCAGCTATTAATATTAAAAAGTATTATTTAGTGGGGGATAAAATTTTACACATCTCTGCTTTTACTGCTTTAAGTTGGTAGGCACCTGGAGCTTATGAAAGAAGGCAGCTGTCAGTATAGTATTGCCAGCATACCTTCTCAGAGAGCCCATCATCCAGCATAAGTATATTTTATTATAACATTGTTTCTTATATCTATATTTTTGTTAGTATTTATGCATTTGCATATGTACATAATGTGGTACATTGTACACAATTTCTTAAATTTAAATATCTTTAGTACCAGAATAACTATGTAGGCCACTTGTGCTTTTTAATAGACATCTTGCTTGTTCCTTGAAGCCAACAGTGTCGTTTTGTAGACTTTATTAGTGAGGAATTTCTTGGGCAGTTTTATCATGACCTTAACTTATGGGGTTTTGATAAGGCTCCAAAATTTTGTCTACAATGGGAATTGAATACAGAACCCTGTATTTACAACACAATTACACAAACCACTGAACTGTGACTCATACATTAACATGCCAAACTTAACACTAGAATAGATACAAGTTAAAACTTCCCATATGTTTGATTGTACACACTGAGATTTTGCTATGTCCTCTGGTAATCTCCTTTGGAGGTGTGTGCAACTTGGTAGAACTCAATAATATGCAAAAAAATACTCTTCTGTAACACAGTACTTATGGTATCACCCCTATGAAGAAATCTGCAAGATATCTAAGAACTGTTATTGTGTTTAATTGTGACTCCCACAAGTTGATCTATTTAAGTATCCTACTTTGCACTTTATACCTCCGGTTTACTTTAATAATAGCTTCATATAGGCTTTTTAAACCGAGAAATGTTACCTCCTATATAAAAAGTTTCCTCTGTAGCTTAAGTGGCATTCCATATCAGCTAAGTGAAACTTTGTTTTTAAGTGCCCATGGATGAGATCACCAGATTTTTCAGTCTTTATCCAACAGAACTTTCCATACTTATTGACATAAAAATTTCTGTAACAGTTTTCGAATGGTCAGCTTGGTCCAAAGCATCTGATGAAAAGAAAGTCTGACCATTATTTACTTGATCATTTATTTCAGATTTATTTTTAATATGCACCTGTCACTTTCTGTCAACAATGTGGCCTATTCACTTCAGAAGTACCCCTATCAAGGTTTTTAAAGATGTGTATGAGAAAGTAGAGTTCCTTAATTTCTTAAACATTGCTAATGTCTAGAACATTCTGTTATATTGCATTCCAGCATAAAAGTTTCTTTTCCAGGTACTTGGTTTGGCATCACTTGTTATTCTTTAATTAGGGATAATCTATTTAGCTTAGCTTAATGTAGTTTATAATTATTCATGTACTTTTTCACTGCTGCTAAGCCAATGTGATGTTTGATTAAGTGGGGTTACTTTTTGTGAACTATATTGAGTGTATTGTTTCACTCATAGTGTTAGTTGTAAATCTACTCTAGATTGCACCATGGTTTGTTTTAGTTGTATTGTATTTCACAATCAAAAAGAATTATTCACACAATATTTACCGTCTTTTGTTAAGATTAACAAAATTGCCAAGAGCTTAACTTGTGTTACTGCATTTCTGAAGGATGTGTCTAGGTAGTATGGCATTCTTTGCTTTTACATATTTTTCCAGGCTTCATTGGTGTCTTATTATGTTTCACATTGTATTACATGGAGCAATAGACCAATAAACCTAAAATGTTAGCCAAAGATAGTGATTTTGAAACTGTATCAGCAGAACAATACAAATGTGAAATGATTAGAGATACTGTCATTAGTGGATTATAATCCAGTAGTATTCACCCAAGACTGCTAGAGAATCGATCACTTGATTTACACACAGGCGTTGACCATGCTAATTTATTAAATGTTTCACAAAAAGCTTAAATATGTGCTTTAAGCTAATCCCACCTGATGTTGTGTTCGTCATATTCAAGGTAGAATTTGATTAATGTAAGATTAATGATAATTTGTTAAATGCATCTGCAGTCAAGATAAGACATAAGCAACGTACTCAATGTTGCTGGCTTAGTGGTAAATGCAAAGAATCCTAAAAGCAAATGTGTAGCAAAAGAGATTATATGCAAAGTTGAACATTATGACAAGTCATGTTGATCTTCAAGTAAGTTAGCAGCAGTAATATAGTGTGACAATGATGATTCTGGTGCTACTTTAGCTTCCAGTAACCCATTTTTTTGTGCTACACCACCATTAATTGTTAATGGTTCTACAAAGTGAGAACTTTGGTGGATAGTGGTTGTAATGGTTGTACTTTTCTCAATAAAAACTTGTTACTCTTATAATAATTTAAATTAATTTAATTTAATTTATGTATGCTTTATTTGACTTCATGTATTTAGTGCATTGATATTATCATCTTGGTATCACCATACCAGGCTCAATCACCTTTTAGGAACAAAGAATTTTTCATGTTCATTAAAAGACATGAAACACATCTGTAAAGAATGCAGTATTTAGAGAAATAAAACCAAGGTATAACAATCTAAGCAAAGAAAAGCAACATAACCCTTTGAAAAATTATCCATTGATTTCAAAGGACCAGTACATTCTTTTTTCGCATCATAGTTAATGAATATTCAAACTTCCCATTAGCCTATCATGCAAAAGGTGTTTACATCCACACCAATAAACTGTTTATGTAATTTATTTTAACTTTTTAATTCCTGTGTGTCTCCACTTTGATCATGGTTATTAATTGTTGTTAGAGGAATTAAAATAGAGTTTTTCAAAACAAATTCCATCCAGCAGAACAGCCATTTACAATTCTCAAGGAAATCACTATGTGCAATGTTTTAATAGTATAATTTAGAAATAAATGGTATTTGCTTTAAAAATTTCATAACTTTCAAATTGCAGAGTGGGAAAATTGTTATCTGAAGCTTTTCATTCAACTTGATCATTATTTTGCACTGTGAAAAATGTCACTTGTCATGAATATCATTTCACCTTTCAAAGGCAATTGGCAAATGGTTCCTCATTGCCATTATGGCTTTTGCAGTCAGTAAGAGTACAGTATTCACCCCATAAGATCTTGCTCCTAACATCTTGGTTCACTTAACATCCCATGCTGTCCGAAAAACGGAGTGTTTACTATATAAACTTCACCCACTAAGATCCTGGTTTGTGTAGTCAAGTTTGGCTTTTCTTGAAAGATCAAGAAGGCACAAAGCACTTTTCTGATATCTTAGTACTTATTTACTGCAGGAATCAGTAAGGACAATGTGCAGCAGGGTAATTAATCTTGCTTCCCACAGCCAGCCAAGAGCTCTGATTGCAGTGCAGGAAGCAAGATTGGTTACCCCACGGTATGCATGCCAAGTAAGTTCTAGGATGCTTGGCTCATTGAGTGTAATTATAGCTTGATCAATCACTGCTGCTTCTTGAAATTTTCTTTAAATAATTCCACTCAAAAGCAGCAACTCTGTTGCGACAGGCGAGACAAAGATTACTTCTTAGGATGTGTTATTCTGGTCTGGTTTTTAATGGGTGTCATTTATTAGTTTGTCACTTGTTTCTACTAGTGTGAGTGTTCACTTCAAAGTTCACATCAAAGGTGAACAAATCAAAAACTCATCATGTGTGCCTAAGGAAATGTTGTTGATTGAAAGACGAAGATTGAAGTCATCAGTGAAGTAGAGAAAGAAGAAAAAGTTGGGAAGCCCAATTTCACAACAATCAAAAAAAGGTTCAGTTTGGATAGAAACACTGTAGCAAAGAGAGCTTCAAAGAGCAGGTATAATTGTGTCAGCTATCTGTGAAAAGAAACTGAGTATTTAAAGAAGAAGTTGATGATGCTTTGCACTTGTGGGTTAAACAGAAACTTGATTAAGATGCACAATTGTGCTTGCCTCAGAATCAGCTGCAACAATGGGGAATGAGTTTGAACCATCTAATGGATGGTTGAATAGATTCAAAACCAGGCATGGATTAAAATTTAAATGCAAGCACAGTGAGAAGCAAGCACAGTACATTGCAATATCTGAAGAGTTTGGACCAACAATTGTCCCAAATATTTAAAAAAGTTTAAAGCATATTCAATGCCAATAAAACCAGAGTTTATTTTAGAGGTCTTCCAGACCATGGCTATACATTTAATTCTGAGACATTAAGTGGGGGAAAGAAGGCAAAAGACAGATGTACTGTCTTAGTTTGTGGCAACATGGCTGGAATGGGGAAAAAAATTGGTGGTTATAGGGAAAGCAAAGCAACCCAGGGCATTTCCAAAAGACACAAGTTCACTTCCTGTTACATATTGGCACTCAGTAAATGCATGGATGACAGGAGAAATATTCAGGGATTGTCTTGAACATTGGAACAGAAAACTTCAGATCAGCAATTGACATAATTTATTGCTGCTAGATAATTGCTCAGCACATCCAGGAGACATGGCATTCAGCAACATCACAATTCATTTCTCACCATCCAACACAACATCAGACATTTACCTTATGGACATGGGGATCATACACAATTTAAAAGGACACTACAGAGGCATCTTGAACAGAAGGATAATAAACCAGTTAGATAGCAATGTCACAAAGACCAGCAGTCTTGGAAAAGTGATCTCTCTGTTGGAAGCTAACTATATGCTGAGCACAGCCCAGAGAAAAGTTAGCCAATAAACAATTGTTAACTGCTGTGCAAAAGCCAGATTTAAAGAGAGCCAAACTGTTCTGGAAGAAGATCCCTTACCTGTCCCACAAAACATGATCAAAGAACAGCCCACTGAGTTGGTTGACCAAGACAAAGATCTAGAGATTTGTGGAACTCTCAGTGATGTTGAACTGATCCAGTATGCAAAGAAATGTAGAGTTGACAAAAATGCTGACATTGACAAGGAATGTGGAGAAGCACATCCAAAGAAACACTTGGCAAAAGAGTTAATTCCTGCAGTCACAACAATTCAATCATTTATACAATTGAAAGGAAAAACTGATATTCTAGAGAACTTTGATGAGGTCAAAAACAAGATGTTCAAGTATGTTACAGGTAGCAAAAGGCAGTCAAGCATCACATATTTTTTTCAGTAAAGAATGACTTGCAAATCCACTCAACCCTTCAGGCCAAGATATATTCATTTAATGTATCTGTACATACATTACTTTTTTAAAAATGTTTTAGTTTTAAAAGAACTTCATGTAGCTCAAGGAAGGATAGTACCTTTTGATGGAGGGAATAGCCTGAAACCAACTGGTCCCACTTGTCACTTACAAAAAACAAAACAACCCCCTCCCCTCTCTAAAAAAGGAATATCACCAAAAAAAACCAAAAAATAAAAACGGTAAAATGTGTTAATCAATACAAGGACCTTGGTGTTATACTACTTGGGCTCACAAAAAGATGATTCTTTCTCCCATATCACTTATTGTTAATACATGTATACAATACATGTATAGCCCCTTCCAATTTGTTTAAGATTCTTTTCACTTAAGATCCCACTTTTTTCGTCTCCTGAGCACCATGATCTTATGCAGTGACCAGTGTATTAATAAAATGGTATGTCAGACATAGGAAATATGAGCCTTTGTGCATAAAGTAATCCCCACCTTGCCTTTGTGAAACTTCCTGATGGTAGAGAAAACAATTTTTTACCAGACAACTAGCTCTTGCTGTCAACACTGAGTGCAATGTACCCAAAATTAGTGTTAAAGATTTCTCTAATAATCTTCAAAATTCTTGATTTTATGGATTCAGTGAAAGCCATGGATGTAAGATATTTATCATGTTGTGAGTCATAAGCCTTTTCTTAACTCAGAAGTACTTATTCAAGAAAACATTGATCAATAAACATGTAATGACTCTGTAGCCAATGACAAATCAGTAACTATTGATATCAGCAATGAGACTTTTCTTGGTAGATCAACAGGACAATGATGCCCAGCTGAGATAGTGGGTAATTATTTTGAAGTCAATTGTACAGCTAATTGTTAAACAGAACCAGAAGTTGTGATGGTGCACTGTGGACACCAAATCAACATGGTTAAGTGTTTGTGAACCTGACTGTAACGTAGTTGGACAACACCAATGCTTAAAACAGTTTATTGGAAAGAATGGAGATATTATTGCTGGTGTTTTATCTCTGAACAATTAAAATAATTTTTGTCAATGTTTTCAAATTTAACTTATTTGAATTGTTAGGGCAGTATTTACAGGTAGCCAATTCAAACTGAAGTAAAAAAGCCAGCCAACAAAATAATAAGCACTTCTTAGTGAAGGCCTTTCTAGGTCAGTACATCACCACAGTTGTTAAAATTTTGAGACTCTTCCAAGTTTTTATGATGGAGAACTTATTTTTTGAAGTAGCACAGAGATGAATTTAAGAATATCCTTTTTTTCAGGGCTTTTGCAGAATTCTCTGGAGAACTTATCAAGACAGTCATGTTGCTACTAATGTTGATGATTATCATGGGGATCTAATACTGGTTATGATCAGATATGAAGTTAATAATGGAATCTTCTTCATTTTCATTAGCAGTACCCCTAACATCAGAGGCCTTAGGCATGCATCTTCCTTTTCCATTTTGCTCTGTCTGCAGCATGTTCCTCACTCATCCTGCCCCACTCAATGTCTCTTCTAACAACATCCTGGCATCTGAGCTGCCCCCTTCCTCTCATTTTTTAGTTTGGCCCAAGCCATGTGTATCCATTCATGCTTTTTCCCTTCTCTGCACATGCCCATACCACCTCTGCCTAGATTCCCACAGGTTAGCTCTAATCAAAACAATCTCAGCACCAGTTCTTATTTTCTCATTTGTTTAATAATAATGAAATACTGAAACATAAAGTGTACTTTTACTCAGAATAAATTCAGGCAGGTGGAAACCCCATTTGAACGCTGTCATATCAGAGCTCTGATATCAATTCAGTCAAATTCTCACTACAGGTACCATACCAAAACAGTTCAAAGAAGCTCTATTTTTTTAATCTACAGAAAGAGCAGTAGGCATGAACGTGGGAACTACTGGCCAAAAAGCTTTTAGCCATATCTGTAAAGTATTTGTTAGCATCATCACATCTCAGGTGAAAAAGACCTGAATGCCTCTTTTCCTTATTCACAAGCAGCCTACTAATTTGGGTGAGCAACAGTCAAACACATAATTGAAAAGTCATTTGAGTTTCAATTTCACAGGAGCAGTTTACAGTATCTAACAAGGTTATCTTTAGAAACTCTCCAAAGAGACTCAGCTGTATAAGAGAAACATACTTCAAAACTAACATGTGACAACTCAGTGGTAGTCGTTAAAACATACTGGATTTATGAAATCAGTAAAGATCCTTGAAGTAACCAAACCAGGGAATGTTCTCTCAGCAATGCTGTTCAGCACTGTGACAGAAGCATTCATCTTGAAGGCTGAATCTGATTGGAAATCAAGATTTAGTGTTTGTGTTCAATGGTTCTCTTATCTCAAATGATAAAGCTGATAATGCTGATGATACAGCAGCTGCTAATAGGACCAAGAAAGAACTTCAAATTTTTCATAATTGTTCAGTTAACTATTTCTCTAAATAGGACTCTATCATAATGACATTATGAAAATACCAGTCTTTACTTACAAACAATGGCAAAGTATTCAGACAAATGGATGAGTTGGTATATCAGTTACACAAGTTGTCAAATTACAGAACTGAAATAGTTGAGTATAGAATTGGACTTGTGTAGGCCTCTTTTGATAGGAAAAAGAATTTATAACATTCAAAAGAGTCCCATATCATAATAAAGCTACTGTCAATGTACATATATTTTTCCTGTTGTATTCTATGGTCTTGACATTTCAAAACCACATTGTAAGGTTTATAGCAAAACAAAGGCTAACTGATCATACCAAAAGTAGAAGAGTTCATAACAGCACTACTTTTGTACTAGTTATGCTATCATCAAGAGTTGTGTTCGTTAACACTTCAGACACATCCAGCACTCCAAGTCTAGCATATCAGAACCCTCCCAGAAAGGTGTGATTGATGGTAAAAGCAGTAGAGGAATGCAATGTAATTGCTGGTATGACAACAGCAATGGCTGGTCAAATCTAGACCTTGATGAGCCACCACAATAAGGATCCATAACACATGGAAAGTTTTATCACTTGTTAGTGCTTAATATGTGCTTGGTGGAGAGAGTGAATCATGATGGTCCTCTCTTATAACTAAAGCACATTTGTCTGTGGCTTTTGTTCACTTTGGGTGTGCAAACATGCCAAAATTAACACTTAAGCCTGTGGAATGGGAATTTTTTATGTTCAGCATAACAGCTCTCCAATGAAAGTAAAACCTATTTGGATGAATGGATAGTCCTTTAGTTTGACATTGTAAAAATGCACCTGTTCCTCAAACAATGTATGGTTTTGTTACATCTGTTTGAGTGACTGTAATTAATTTATTTACTATTTATTTGACCTGCATGATAGTTGAATGTGTGAAGTGATTAATTTTTTTTTAGTAGAACCTACCATTCTCCTTGTGTTGGCAAAAAATCCATTGGTACCATGTAAACAAAATTATTGAATATCAGTATCATAGAAAACCAGTCAAGAATATCGACCATCCAGTTAACCAGTGTGTAAGTACAAGAGTAAGGATCTATTTTTGAACAAAGAAAAACCTACTCATCATTTATAATTGGAATAAAGTGACAATTTTTATAGCTGAATGAAGAATGCATGAGCACCTGACATCAAAATGCATGGAAACTCCAAACTCATACAAAAGTTGAATAAGAGCCAATTCCCCTACTTGAGTGGATTTTGGTTCTATGGTAGCTTACTATTTTTATTGTCTTTTGTAGGTCAAACCAAAAGCTTGTTAATACCCAAAAGCAAGTGGATGAGGTAATGATATTTTATGAGTAGTTTTTTCATCATCTCAAAATACAGAACTTTAAAGCAGGATGAAATAATAATGCAGAAGAGGATAATTATACTCTTTTTACCAGGGTAGACCATAATTTTTCTAATTGCAGCTTAAAGTCCATATTTGTGTTTTTATATATTGAAAGGCCCAACAGTTGGTTATACCAGTACCCACTTACACTCAATATAAAATCAAATTGCCCCCAGCTTAGCAATTGCTAAGTATAATTGGTTTTTTTCTTGAAATTTGTTTCATTCAGTTAAATGGTGACTGATTTCCTCCTAGGACTACCAGATTATCCCTTGCCCCAACCACATTATTTATTGCATCCTTCTTGATTACAGTAATCGTATTTTCTCCCCCCCCCCCCCACACACACACATGTTCCTATTATTTAAAGCCTTATTACTGAAAAGTAGCACTTTGTAATGGGTTAAGTAAAGCAGAAAATAAATAAGTCATTGCTGAGAAATGGCTCAAAGTAGATTTTTGAATGATGAATAGTGCATTTCTTTCTGGCTCTTATTTTTATGTACTGTATATCATGATGTATGATTGTGTGTCACTGTGGGTACTTAAGACAGCTGACTTGCAGGAGCCTACAGTGTTAACTGGCTCTGCAAAGGAACACAAATGTAATTAAATATATTTAAGTCAGCATAATGAGGCTGAGGCCCTGATTTTTAATTGCAGCTTTTGATCTGGCACATAACTGGTGATGGCCCACAAGATGTGAACAGCTCAACATTTGGTGCATAGTCATGGCCAAAACTGAAAATGTTATAACAGTTGGCCCAATGAAGGTTGGTTAGATGGTAGTTGAGGGCCACCACAATTATGTAACAGTGCCTTGAAATGTAACATAAAAACATGAAAAATTTGTTAATGATCCTTGCCCAAACCTAATTGAAGGAAATTAATGAGTTGTAATGTGACCTTTTTGTAAACAACTAGTAGCAATTTTCAGTTGACCCAGGATATGAAGATGGGTACTATTCATTTCAGGCATCTGTTCGTACACAGGTTTTCAGTTTGTTATCAGTTTGTTTTGGTTTTGACACCTTTAACCCTTATTTTGTTTTTCTTTTAGGTGGTGGATATTATGAAACAGAACATGGACAAAGTTCTGGAGAGAAGCACTAAATTGTCAGAACTTGACAACAGAGCAGGTGGGTTTAATGGTTGTTTGCATTGATATTTTTAGAGATTGTGACTGAGAGTCATTGAAAATTAAACACAAAAGCAAGTAGAGCAACACTATTTACTCAATAAACAGTGTATTTAGTGAACACTGTAAATAAAGGACACTACTACATAGACAAGATTGCCCTTTTTTTTAAATACAGGGCGATACAAAATATCCAGATTTGCCATATGTTGGGAGAGCCATACCAAGATATTTTCTTCATTAGCTAGTCAAAGGTAGCCAATAATCAAGATATTTGATTAACAGCCCTTTTTATTACTTAAATTCCTTGAAATTCAAGAGCCATATAATATAGGTGTATGGTTAGCTGGTTTTAAGCAATAAAAGACCTGAAATTGAAAAAAGCTTATGACAAACAAATAAACAAACAAAGGAAATGATAAAGTTAAGAGTTAATTATAATTGTTTCACAGAGGATGTGATTGATGATTACACTTTATCAGGTAGGCATCAAGCCATTTGCCCTGGAAAGACAAATATGATACACAACAATGAGTGGAATACAAAGTTGCATCATTGGCCTAAGTATTAAATTTAACTTGATAGAGAGTTGAATTAACAGCACTACAGGATTTTAAACATAGGCCCTTAGTTACAACTTTAAACTGCAGCCAGTAGTTGAGCATTGGCTCAGGAGTTTTAGCATTTTGAGAAGTTTGGAACCACCTCTCAACCACGTTTTTACCACGTAGAACTTGTCAGAGTCCATGCTATGGGTTAAATAGTAGCAGCTTAGATGGTGTGTAAAGGTGTACCAGACAGGCAGTTCCTTGTGTTATGGCATTTAAGCTGGGAAGCTATCCTGTAAATACAAATCATGACTGTTAATCACATAGTGAATCTAGCAAAAGCCCAAAGCGATTTTGGCTGCTCATTAAATGTGGATTAATATGGAAAAATACAATTGGAGTTATGGAAACAATGGTGCAAAAAATGTTTATTTATGCATTCCACAGGAATGGAAATCAACAGCTGTAAGGAAAATCAAAAGGAAAAACTCCTTCTAGTCTGGAAATGACATTGGTTTTGTTGGAGGTTTAATGTTAATTTGTAGAGAAGTGGTGGTACAAGGGATTTGAATTTTTATAAGCTTTCTGAAAAAATCCTTCTTGTGAAGATTATCATCTGAGTGTTGTTATTCATGTTTGTGTGCGTGTCTGCGTGTTTCAGTGTCTCTGTCCATTTTTTGACCAGCTCTGTGAACTCTTGTGTACTTTGTGTTATTTCCTTGGTTTGCTTAATTGATACGCAATAGATCAGCTATCTTAAACCATAGCTTACAATGGTATTTCTTTGTGATCATTGCATATGGCAGTCTTTTTGTTTTAGCAAAATCCTCACTCCCACATATTTGTGAGATGTACTTTAAAATATTCACCATTTATGAAATTTATAGAAGAATTGTTTTAACTAGATTTTATACTTCTTGATTCGTGCATCGTAAGCTGTATTTACCTTAAAACATTTCTGTGTTTCCGGGCACACTTAACCATACTTCAACGGCGTCCTCTCCAGAACACATCAAGTTTTTGTATTATTTCCTGTCTCGGATGCCAGGCCACGCCTTGACTTCATTTATAAGTCATGATCTTACACGTGTACAATAATTTTAGCCTCGTATCCATGTTAACATTTTTGCCATGACTATGCTACAGAATTCGTTAGGTGCCATTGCGTTTGCTATTTGATGGTCAACATATTCTTTGTCATTATTTGTTATCACAGTTATCTACTAATTATTATTATTAATAATATTATTTTTGTTTGAGAACGCAACTTCAAAATACAACAAGTTTTGGTCTGAAGTTCAAAGTAAGCTGCCCAAAAATATCTTCAACTTTACCATTGGTTATTTGAATAAGCCCCTTGCAAATTGACTGTTTGAATAACACACTTGCAACTCCTAAAAGTCTATCCAAATGGAGCCTGGGTCCATCTTCTTGCACTGCCTGCTTTGAACCAGAAACCCTTCATGTTGTCGCCGGCTGCAAAACGTACCCTCGGGGAGGTCGTTATACATGGGGGCACAAGTCAGCATTCAGGAGCTCCCAAATCTCCTGAAGGCTTTACAATATATGCTGATATCTGTGGATTTTTATCGCCATGCGTTATAGCTGGAGATGCCTTGCGACCTGATTTACTCCTAGTTACTCCACAAAAACAGTTATACACACTTGAATTTGCAATGGAGTATCAAACAAACCCGGATAAAAATGCTTCTCACAAATATTAAAAATATCGTTCAATGATTTGTGATTTACATTCCAGCTTTTCGAAAGTTAGCTTCGCCATTGCTCCGCCACTCAATATTATTATTATTATTATTATTACTACTACTACTACTATTAATAATTTATTAGTAGTGATAGTACTTTCTTTTCGTTTCTTTCTTTTTTGTTTTCTTTTTACTTGTCTACAGGACTCTCTGGAAAACAGAACTTTTATTAACTATATTAATAAGTAAATATCGTTTTTGAGAAGACTATTCTGTACAAATATTCGTTAATAAATAAAAAAATTAAAAAATATTTTTTTAAAGAAGTATTCGTGTTCCTGTACATTTTCAGTTACGTTTTCTACGATGCTGATAAGAGTTGTCCTCTTTGCGAGTTCTTTGCTGTTGAATACCTTAGTTTTTATCTCTTTGAATGATATTGTCAAACCGAAACGCAGACAGATGTTGATTATATGTAGCAAACGTTTTGCCACCATCTAGTCCATGCCATTTTTTTTTAACCTCCCAACTACTATACTATTTACCCTGATCTAACAGCAGTCATTTTATATCAATTATCTTGTGTCAATCATGTATCAAAAACAGACCAGTGAACAAAAATTAAACTGAGTTTTCCATTGAGCGATCATACGATAAATACATAATCAGTATATATTAATAAGAAAAAAATAGATGCAATGATCATGTTTTCGAGGCGCTTATTCGCATGGAATATTTTATTTTTCCATTTTGTCATCAACTAATACATGAATCTGATCACAAACAAATACAAGGATTTTGTTGTGACAAACAGGAACTCGTTACCGATGAGGATATGGTTGTATGTATCGGATTTGCTTGCGTGTTAGGTTATAAAAATGCTGAAGAATTTATAGATTTTTAGAAAGATAGATATTGAAATTCATCCAAATCAAAAGACTAAAATTCTGAAAATGAAAATCAATAAAATAATTCCGGAAATGGATGATAAATTTAGAATATTAGTTGTACATAATGCTAGATTTACCTTTTGATAATATTCTAATGAGCAAGTTTGAAAAGACCTATCAAAAATGAAAAAAAGTACATAGATAATATCTAATTACTAATAGGTGATAAGATACATAAGATTATAAGACATGACATTAAATTTGATTACTATGTAATATGCTCCACAAAAACCCCGAAACGTGACCGATTAAAGGTGATAATTTGAAACAAGATGTTCTATTCTCAGGTGTAGCATAACAATATCCACGACCCATATGGTACTTAGTGTAAAAGCGACCATAAGTATCGTCAAATACACTATGTAAATAACAATATTTAATTAACCCAAATAGTCTTTTTAATTGGGTATGCGGGCCAGGAAACTTTTAGGAAGTAAACGTTCCTACCCAACAATGCATAGTTTTGGGCAAGGTTCAACAATTATCATAAACAGTTATAAGTACCTTTTATAACCTATTCAGGTTTTAGAGCAACAACAGAGAAAGTACAGGGATGTCAACTGAAGAATGATCAATTCCTTACTGAAGCCTTTCAAAAACATACATGTTATGGATATGGATACAAAGTATCCATATCCATAACATATATATATATATATATATATATATTTTAGAGAGAGAGAGAGAGAGAGAGAGAGAGAGAGAGAGAGAGAGAGAGAGAGAGAGAGAGAGAGAGAGAGAGAGAGAGAGAGAGAAAAATAAAGCAAGAAATACATAGATAGAGA
>RDPX01000017.1:1990354-2014763 GCA_003991215.1 Morbakka virulenta
AGAGAGAGAGAGAGAGAGAGAGAGAGAGAGAGAGCAGAAAAAAATAAGGAAAAAAATAGGAGAGTGAAAGAATGTGTGTGTGTGAGTGAGTGAGTAAGAGAGAGAAAGAGAGAGAGACAGACAGAGAGACAGACAGAGAGACAGACACACACACATACACACACAGAGACAGAGAGAGAGACAGAGAGAGAGAGGCGAAAAGCGGTGTGCAAATTTATGGAAGTTATGTTAGATAGGGTGGAATATTGCAAACCACAAAGAATGACAGAAAAGGATGAAGAATAATTTCAAAAGGTAGATGTATGTCATATGTAAAATATATGGCTTTCATGTTAGGTAATCATTTAACAGTCATTAATAGTTTACAATTTATGTCAAGTAGTTTAAATCAACTTGTTAGTAACCTCCACGATGATATGTTTAAGTATACGTATAAAGAATTCAAAAATCAACAACAGCTTAAATTAATGAAGCAAAAAGGTGTTATCCATACAATTATATGAACAGTTTTTTGAAATTTCATGATAAATAGCTATCAAAAAAGAAGAATTTTACAGCATATTTAATGATGAACATATTTCAGATAAAGATTATTATCATGCGGAAAAGCTTTGACATACTTTTGATTTTGGAATCACTTGGTCAATACCATGATCTTCATCTTCGGTTAAACATCCTATTGCTTGCTGATGTGTTTGAGCAGTTAAAACGTACTGACATTACTATATTTTCGATCCGTGTCATTATTTTACATCACCTTGCTTATCATGTGATGCTGTGCTGAAGATGACTGACACCAAACTAGAGTTGATGACAGGTATTGATTTGTTTCAGTTCATTGAAAAGGGAATGCGTGGTACTCTTATATGGTGCTGAATCTTAGATTCCTTATGCAGAGGACTTAAGAAAACTAGAAGTTGCTCATATGGGATGGCTCAGAGCTATATGTGGTCTATCTTTACGAGATTGCAAGAGAAATTCCGAAATCCGCGCTGCATGTTTAAACCAACCCACCACAAAAATCTTGATCACAAGGTACCGTTTGCGTTGGTTTGGACATATGTGGAGAATAGACTCTTATCGTCAGCCAAAGATGCTATACGACTCTATTCGACCACCACATTGGAGGTGCTCAGGAAATGCACCTAATGTGAGTTGGAAAAACGTGGTTTTAAAGGATGTGCGAAAAAGGTGGCTTGACAAGGAGGTTATACAGAGACCCACTAGCAGCAGCCTACGGAATGACGTTGGACAGAACACAATGGAGAGCTTTCATCAGGGACACCACTTCATCTATTGCCAGCAACAACCTAGAATTTAGTTTAATGCAAGACGTAAGTGCAAGTACAGTGCTTGGTGGAATCAGCTAATATCCAATCGGTAAGGCAAACGATAAGTTAACGAAATCATACGATGGAAAGAAGCCATTAAAATATCCCATGCACCTTGAAGCCAATAATCGTTATGGTTGGGATATGACTTAATATTTATCCACTGGAGGTTTCAAATGGATGACCAAAAAACAGATTGTTAGGAGGTTAGTAACAAGTCGATTAAAATAGACTAATAAAGCCAGTAACAAAGGTTTGAAGTTGATTTGGAGTATCCAGAAGAACTACATGATCTACATAATGACGAGCCTCTTGCACCTGAGAAGGTTAAAGTAACTGAAGATATGCTCACTCCATATTGTAGAAAAATAGCAGACAAATATAAGATTTCAGCAGGCCTTGTTAATAAACGTTTTCCCACTTTTAAAACGAAAGGAAAGTATGTGCTTCATTATAGAAGCCGTCAATTGTATACCTATCTTGGATTGAAAATAACTGAAGCTCATCGAGTACTAGAATTAAATCAATCCCCTTGGCTCAAACAATATATTGATCCTTTCGAAACTCTCTTGACAGTGCTTCCAAAACACAAATAAAAAATAGTGGACTTAGTACAGATCCCTGATGAACTCCAACTCCCACACCAAAACTCTCAGTATAAGAACTGTTGACCCTTACAGACTTTTAGCGTTTCTGTACGTTACCTGTACAATCTTAATCAGCCATTCACTTACTCCTAGTTTCCGTAAAGCCTACCAAACAACTTCTCTTGGCACTCTGTCAAAGGCTTTTTTCAAATCCACAAAGGCAAAGTACAGCTTCTTGTTCTTTCCCAGGTACTTCTCTTGCATTTGTCTAAGGATAAAAATGGCATCAATAGTTCCTCGTCCACGCATAAAACCAAATTGCATGTCATCGATGTTTATTTCACTTCTAATTTGTTTTTCCATAACTCTTTCAACAACTTTCAGGACTTCGTCCATTGGCTTTAATCCTTTGTAATTCCCTCTTTCTAGAGCTTCCCCTTTTCCTTTGTAAAAATTGATAATTGTACTTATTTCCCAGTCCTCAGGAATGACACCATCTCTGCCACAACTCCTGAAGGACCGGCTGCTTTGCCTTTCTTCATTTTCTTTACTGCTTCCCTCACCATTTCTTTCTCAATGAAAATGGCTGGTCCAGATACTGTTTCTACCTCTCCAAGATTTTCTCTGCCCCAAGAAAACTCTGTGTTCAACAATCTCTCATAATAGCACTTCCAGATATTCTTCTTTTCAAGTTCACTTGTTGCAAGTTCTCCATCATCATTCCTAATACACTTTTCTCCAATGATATTCTTATTAGTATTGATCATCTGCTTACCTATCTTGAATACTTCATTCTTNCCTTTTCTCCAATTATATCCTTATTAGTATTGATCATCTGCTTAGCTATCTTGAATACTTCATTCTTCTGGTCATCTCTACACATTATGTATGGAAGCCTTCTTTTCTCGGCATCCATCTTTGCCTTGTAGATTGCTCGCCTAGCTGCTCTCTTGGCCTCCAAATACCTTTGTTCACTAACCCCTTTTTCCATTGACTCCACAGCCTTCTCTTCTCTTTCACATAATTTTTAACAGAAGCATTCCACCACCATGTCACTCGATGACGTGGATGCCCTTTTGTCCAGCCACAAACTTGGTCTGTGGCTTTCAAAAGTGTATCCTTGATCTTCCCCCATTGCTCGCCCACACTTACTAGGTCTTTTCCTGGACTAGCACCCACAATTCCATTCACTTGATCTTCAAATACCGGCTTTACTTCTCCATCATTTAGTCTCCACATCTTTCTCCTTGGGATATACTTTCTTTTTACTTTATATACTTTCTTAATCCTGAAGTCACAAAATATTGGCTTATGCTGGGTCACAAATTCTCCACCAGGTATCACTTTTACATCGTGCAATGTAGTCCACTTGAGTCATAGCTGTCCCAGACTCATAGGTTACCAGATGGCTATTCCTTTTCTTGAAAGTAGTATTCACCACCAACATGTCCATGGCAAGTCCAAACTCTAGAATTCTTTCACCCTCCGTATTTCGGTCACCATATCTATTTCCTCCATGGACTCCCTCAAACCCAGATGCTGTTCTTCCAACATGGCCATTTAGATCACCTGCAATAGCAACAACTTCTTTCTCTGCCAGCTTACCAGTGACTGGAATGAGACTGTCATGGAATTCATCCTTGACTTCTTCTCTCAAGCCACATTGTGGTGCATACACTGATATTGCTGCGAAGATTGCCTCACCTATCATCATTTTAATCAGCATAATTCGATCACTTATGCATCACTGATAAAAAAGACTATTAAAATTTGCGAGTAAACCAACGCATGTCAGCAGTAAGATTGGTAATGAAAATCTAGTAGCTGTGCATAAGATTAGAAAAACCAACTAACCCTTAACAGGGCGGCTTTTCATCGATACTGATAGTGCAACATATGAAACAGAGGCTGAGGATGTGTATCTAGATTTTTGGAATGATAAAGAGAATTTTGATAATAGTGACTATCGAGAAACATCACATATTATGAAATGAATAAGAAAGTAATTGTTAAATTCAAAGAGAAATTCGCTACTATTTCAGTTGTTGAATTTGTTGGACTGCGATCTAAGATGCTTAATGATATTTAAGACAATGTAAAAGGTGGAAGACTGCTGAAGGTATTAAGAATGTATTACCAAATGACAAAAATGCATCATACAATGAAAACCATAAGGAGTCAAAATCGTCAACTTGGGAGCTATGAAATAAACATAGTATCACTTAGTTTATTTTGATGACTAACGATACATGCATGAAAATGGGATAATAAGCTTTGCATACGGACATAAGATGATTAAGTACAAGATGACTGCTGTTAGATGGGGGTTTGTAGTATAGTAGTTGGGAGGTTAGCGAGAATTTTTTATGAAAATTCTCGCGAACCCCCAGCTACTATACTACTAGTTTGTTGACCAATTTGATATTGATCTTTCAGTAGCGAAAAGTGAGCATCTGTGTTTTTCAGTACTATAAATGTTCTCGATAATTCCCCGCTGAATTGGGTTATTCTGACAATTGACCAGTAAGTCGATTCATTTGTTTCGCATCTAGTGATTTGCACCATTGATCAGTATACCGATTTCTTCACTGCAAATGCACCTGCACCATGCTGCTGCCCATGACTTCTTTCATCTGGATCCAGTTATGGTTACCTTGTAATCTCCAGGTGTTCATGTCTTATGACTTGTATGTTTTGTTGGCGCAAAAGACCGGATATGGCCCCGTCCAAGTCACTCGTCTTTAGTTAGAGCCCCGTTTGCATTACCCAGTGGATACTGCGTAGAAGTAAGGTTGGCTTGTGAGCAAAAGGTATAGGTTACTCTAGGCATATGTACTCTGGAAGTGCTCCCATTCACCTTATACACCTGATGTTTTATGGATAAATATTTAGGCAGATAATCAAGGCAAACCATTCATAAGACACAGAGTCAGTTTATTTTGTTCAGGTATCTTACCATCCGGTTGACTAGAATTTCACGATACAGGTAAGGTTTTTGGCAACAGGTAACCCATGTTAACCGGTGCTTTATTTCATTTGAACATAAAATTGCAGAAACAGTGGCTAATAATAATAATAGCTATTGTGAAGAGTTTTTTAGGAACTTATCAAGAAATGCCTGGATTTTTGAAGCATCCAGGAGCTGAGTAACTGTTGTCCCACAAGATCTGTGTTCGTGCTTCTTTTCTGATGCCACTGCCTCATTATTTAATTGAATTATCTTTGTTTATCCCAATACATGTAAATATGAAATTTAGGTCACCCTCTAAAGTAACTAAATTGGATTTTATTATTCTTTTTACTTTAGATGCCCTGCAGGTTGGTGCGTCACAGTTTGAATCAAATGCTGTTAAACTCAAAAGAAAAATGTGGTGGCAGAACATCAAGGTGTGTTTATCAGCCTTATGAAGGATGAGGTCGTCAAGATAAGGCATTGTGTAGTTATATTTATTTGAAAATCAGTTTTGTGGACCTTGAGGTATTGCTTGGTTTCAAGATGACGGAATCAGATCATTATAGTGTAAGAAGTGGGTGTAGTCCTCAGCACAGAAGGTAAACCGTATCCACGATTATTGCTTTTTTATCAAGATATACCCACATGCCGTCATTGTAATGAAAATATAAAAAAGGAACAGAGGCTGCTTAAACAATTAAATTGGTTGCATCGTAAAATTCTAGTCAGTGAATTTGCAGATCTTTGTTATGAAATATATCAGCCAATTCTTTTCATTTTGTAGTATGATAATGAATCTAGAGAGATCTGCTACTTAAACAGATACCCTAGGGAAACAGCGACACCAGGACCTATTTTGTGCCCAAGACTCATGGGGCTATCAATGTCATTGCTATAAATAGGTGTGCTATAAATACTATATCATCTTGTTTTAATTGATTCTTTCCTTGCTGTCATTGATAGTCACTACCCATGGACTTTTTTATTACAAGCATCATTGATAGATGTAAGAACTTTATCATGTCATGAGTCGTGAGCTTACGACTCATGACATGATAAAGCTCTTACATCTATGGCTTCCTTTGAGTCCATAAAGTTCAGAAGAAACAGAGCATCATTGATGTCGGAAAACCCACAAGACTCTTACCGGACAAGTTTTAAAAATTTATCAAATAAATATAAAAGACGCTGATGTGATTGTTTTTCCTGATAAAAAAGGAACTCGGTAACATAACTATAGTTATTGGGAGTCAATCATTAATCATTACCATAAAAAGTGCTCAATGAAGTTGAATGCATCACTATATATAAAGTAATAAAACAAAAAGACCAGAGAGAAACTTAACTATTATTTTAGGACGCCTAGTTTCATGTTCCAACACTACAAAAACATTACAAATATCTATCAAATTGACAAAATTCCCAGAGGCATATTATAACGTAGAATAGAAAAAAAGTAGATGGGTAATTGAAGTTATTATCAGTGTTAAGATTTATAGTTTGCAAGTAAGAATTAGTTTATGTGCTACACTTCGCCATTAATTCGCTGTGTTGGTTAAGGAGTTCATTGTTCTTTGCAGAAGAGAATATAGAACTTTTCTTGCAAGCAAAGGGGACAGTAAAGTGAACTGTTTGTATAGCTTTTCACTTGTTTAATAATCGACCTGATGACACAGTACTTGTAACTGAAAACCCCCAAGATCTACAGAAGCTTCTAAATTCGTTTCAAAAGAAAAGCAAGGGAAGGGGTTTGACGATCAACAAAAAGAAAACGAAGATTATGGTTCTGAGTAAAAAGTCTGACAACCCTCGAAGTGACATCTTCATTGACGAAGAAAAGCTGGAACAGACGAACCAGTTCGAATATTTGGCCAGCCTTATAACATCAGATTGCAGGTGTGATAAAGAAATCAGGAGACGAATTGTTCTTGCCAAGAAAGCCTTCATAAGATTGCTGAAATGTTATGTGTGGTCAACTTTGCTCTTTGCCTGTGAAAGCTGGACTATAAGTTCAAGCTGCAAAAAGAAAATGGAAGCTATGGAAATGTGGTGCTACCGAAGAATGGAACGGATATCCTGGGTTAAGAGAATTACGAACGATCAGGTACTAGATATGGTAGATATGAAAAGAAGCTTGATTTTTACCATCAGAAGCAGACAGTCAAGTTTCGTTGGACATGTGTACTGCAAAGGAGGTCTTGAAAAACTAGTGCTGGAAGGGAAAATCAATGGCAAAAGATCAAGAGGAAGACAAAGATTAAACTTTATGGAGGGACTGGCGCTTGCTGCTGGTTGTCGTGTGGTGGATGTTTTACGACGGGCGGGTGACCTGACTGGTTTCAGAGACATGGTAGCCAACGTCAGTTCCTGACAGGGCACATGAATAATAATAATAATAATAATAATAATAATAATAATAAAAATCGACCATTTAAGTGTCGGGGTGACATTGTGTTTCTCTTTGAGGCCTTTAACGCACGATGGTAATGAAGTGCTATATTTGCACTTTTTATTTTTTGAGGACTTTATGGAAGTGGTATCTTAATTTTAATTCTTTTTCAGTTAAACCAATATAAACATTTTTCGGGAAGCTGGGTTATGTTACTTCGCATTTATAGATCGGATGATTTCCGGCTTTCTCCATTCAAAGGGCATTCGGTTTTCTTTCTACGGTTGTACTAAGAAGGTTCTGGTATTTGAGGTGATGACATTTTGTATTGTGGGTTTTGATAATGGAACCCAGCCCTTTTTGAAATGGCCTGCTATCATCGTACCCCACAAAGGAAGTTTTTATCGACTTACTTCGTTGGCTTCATTTTCTGAACTAGTTTTTCTTCAGTTGCTGGAGAGTAGATATTTGTTTAGTACTTGAAAGGAGATATTTTATTAGATATTTCTTCAAAGACTGGAATTTATAATTTTTTATTTAACGTTTTATTATCCATTTTGATGACACCAGTTCATAAAAATGCTCAAGGCATTGTACACACTTTCAATCTACGTTTACATATTAGGGATAAAAAAATTATTGAGCGAAGGTTAAATAACTTGAAACGTCTGAAGAAATATTAGCTCACTATGTGTAGGAAAAATTTGTACGGTATAACGGAATTAAAAAGCTGACCAGTACTGACTGGTTATTATTGGTAATATTTACATCTCCACTGTGCGAAAGTCCCCTTTAAAGAGATAAATGGAATTTTGAATCCTAATTATTATTAAAAAATGAGCAATATATTTGCGTGACACCAAATTTAATTTAGTAATAAATGGTCTTTCCTGTTTGAAACTCGAAAAAGTTCAGAATAGGTAATTTTTGGGAATGTGTTTTGCAGCCCTACACCAGTGCCTTAAGTAAAGATCTTGCATTTCTGTACTGGTTACATAGACCTGCTTACCAGATTTTTTAGTGTGTAGAATGTGTTTCCTACAATTTCCAAAATTGAAATTGACTACAAATGCTACGGAAAATTTTAGATTGAGTTTTCTTTGTGAAGAATTTTTGGGATTTCGACAGATTTAAGATTGGTCTTTGTGATTTGGGATGGTGTTAGTCACTTCCGTGCATTTGTATTAGCATTGCCCTGGTCCTTTTCACATTGGAAAGAATAATGCAGGGAGGGTTAGTTGCGTGGTAAATTATCAGATCAGCTCCCAAGAGGTACTGAATTCGAGTCGCAGGGTGACTTGGGAAGTACTGGCGTAAATTTTTCCTTGATTAAAAGTCGCAGACTCTTGGAGTTGCATATATTTCGTGAGGTAGCTTTCAGAGCTTTTATTGGGCAGCAATTTTTTTCGTTAAGGCTGTGCAAGTTATTGAACTATTATGCAAGGTATGTCGTTTGTCACTACACGGGTATTTTAATATTTTATGGCTCATGTGGAATGTGGTTTGAATCATTTTCTTTGTTCCTCTTTGACTACAGAAGCTAGCAAATTGCTTTCGATAATAGATCGAAGATGCAGCATAGATTCAAGACATTTTAGTAAATGACCGACCGGATTTTTGAAATGTTGATAAAGTGCTTGATTGCCATATGAAAATTATGGCAAGACCTGGTTTTATGATCTTATGATAGCCAACCTCAAACAGCAACCTGCGACCTGGTATCGACTGACTGTAGCATATCAGTGGTCTTTTTAGTGTCTTGAACTCAAGTGAATAAAAAACCTACTGTTGTCTATGCAAGAGCTGTTTCAAATTTTGGGGGAGAGATTGAGCTATTAGCATTTTTTTTTTAATTGAGCCAACCTTGAATTTCATCTTGGATTGGTAAAGGCATAATAATCTATGATACGTAAAGTGTTTATTTTCGTATCAAAGTTTTGTTAAACGAATTCACCGGAAGCGATGGGTCAAAATTACTATGTTAATTTGAAAAATTCTAAACAAAATAGCAAGGGAAGAAGAAACATGATCAATTTACATCACATTTCTTTACAACAAACATGGAACTTCAATCCGTAGCAGCAAACTTGGCCGCCAGGATTATTGAACGCAACATTTTTATTTTTGTTTATTAAGAATTAAGAAGCGTCTCCATGATATCGTGTTTTCGGACATTATGTCTAATATTCAATTAGTTAACTTTTATCTAGTTGGGTCTGTTTCCTTCCAGATATATAGAATAATAACTGGGTGGGGGGAGGGTTATAGTCGTATTCTCAATTTACACCACTTTCGCTTGGCTTGCTGGCCTGTCAGGAATGACAGTTAATTTCAGGTTTGTTTGGGCCGACGGTTTTGTCAACACTTAGTGATTTCCATGCACGTGTTAAACCAAGCATTTTTTTGTTTATAATTAGATGTGGATAATTCTCATCGGTGTTATAGTGGTCATCATTGCAATTATTGTTAGTAAGTATAACTGTTTTTTTCTTTATTTCTAAGTACTGTATACGGTATATGCAAGTTAACATTGTTTTGCCAAGGGATGCCAAGAGCAATTGGATAACAGGTTTTGTGATTACTTCCTGAAAACTGAAACGAAAGTAGAATAATGATAATCTGCGGGGTCATCTATAGATGACCCCGCAGATTATCATTGTTAAGGCTATAGCCTTTAATTTTTGACGCATTAGAATATATTTTTCAACAGTTTTGAAAGAAAAACATCGCAGTGAATTTGCAAGTTTCTTAACACTTCAGTGCAAAAAATGTCAATTTCGCATGCCCTCATTCCCATTACATACTGTACGTCATCTTGTAATATTTACACAATACCAACAATTCACCGGGACTATCTCATTATGTTAAACGTCAATTTATTGCTTCAATGTTTAATCAACCCAACTTACATGACAGGAGAGCACAGCGATTACTAGATTTTGAGTAAATCCTATACTAAGTTTCAGAAGAATATCTCGTACCACAGTGTTGTTTGTCTTGACCAAACTGCGAATACTGAGAGAAAGAAAATATTACTCTGGTGGCTGATTTTGTTAAGTTGTGACAAAAGCCTTGTCTATCATTTTCAAGAATTATGAAAGTAGGAGAGATCGTGTGTCTTGACACACCAAAGGGAAGATGGAATCTTTGTTGATAACAGATGATAGATTAATGTATCGTATAAGGAAAACTAACATTTATCATCAACCAGCAATATAACATACTAGTCAAGCGTTCTCCTGTGTGACAGTGTTTTAGTATTTAAGTATTAATGAAATGTCCCTTATTTTGTTGAAACTTTCAAAGGTCTAACGAGAAGGAACACGATTATTCACCATGGTCCATATAAAACACCAACATGATCCTCGCACACATCCCAACGCCACCCACACACCAGCCAAACACTACTTATTGGGTCTCCCTTGAACACATATGCCTACTCACAGCTCCAGACTTACCCATGTAGAGACATCACCACACTTGCAGCACATCATCAGATAAGCAAATATGTACACCGATAGCTTAGATACTTGTGTGTATGTCGGAAGGATTAACCCTTTTAAGTTCACACAATAGAACATCATACCATGCACACAAAAAGTAAATATGATGAAGCCATCTATATCAAAAGTGGACAGAGTAAGTTACGAATGCCGCAAAGTTCTTGTACGTTTATTCAGGGGCGGCTCGGAGTGAAAAAATATAGGTAATTAATTTCGCTTTGCCGACGAGTATTTTGGTCACGCCCCATTTTACACAGGCAAGCGCCCATATTTAATTTATTATAAGACCGCACCCTTTGCCCTGTCGCATCCGATCCTCTGAAGTTTTGTAACGATCAACAACAAAGTATAAATGTCTTTTAGCCTTCACGCCTCACCACTCCGAGCCGCCAAAAGGAAAAGGTAATCGCTGACAGACTTGACTACCTTGACCTGAGAGATTTTTCTCGTGTGTATTCAAATGACCATGGACCGCAATTTTTGCTATGATGTTGTTACAAATGTTTATGAGACTCAGACCTAATTAATTCTGTCAATGTAGTTTTATTTGATATATTTCGGTTTATTTTGTTAACCTTATATGAACATTTGATAGAAAATTATGAATATGTTGATATGAAATAATTTTTGAAAATTAGTAAAATACGCACCTACCGTTGATATGTCACCCATCACAAGACTGGGCCAACAGCAAAACGTTTCTTTGCCGTCTTTTCATTTTCTCCGCCACAAATCCATGGAAAAGACTTGTGCACCGAATCACTCGTTCTCAGCGCATACTTTATTCTTGGACATGGCCTTCCATCCTTCTTCAAGCGCAATCGCTGTTCATGATTCAAGTTGTCATGTTGTGCTGCACATGGGAAAAAGTCTTGGAAGCCCCCCATCTATACTCGTTATCCAAGACTCAATCCATGGCAAAAGGTCAGAAATGATTGTTAAAGGCCAACAGTGCTGAGGTAATCAGATTGCGGAATGATTATGTTGCTGCGACCCGCTCTCTGTTTTAATGTAGTCTATTCCTTAGAGAATTACGTCACAACACCCAAGAAAATAAACGTGAGGTAATCAGGAAGGACCACGATTACTTCGCGGCCTTACCTAACCCTTCATGTTGACAACCTAATCAAAACATTACTTATAACATTATTATCACCAAAGGTATAAACAATTACTGGTAAAAGAAAAGACTAAAATGCACTAGTGTGTTGATATGAACTAGTCTAAATTACATACATTACTTATATCACGGAGGTGCCACAACCATATGCCGAAGCAAAAATACCTCTTACATTAAGCAAACAGCTAACACACACAGGCACACACAAGCTCAAATGCACACTTTTCCAGCCATGGCTCTCAGAGTTAAAATTGCTTGTAATTCTTTTTTACTCTTTGCTTTCATTTGATTCCCTTTTAGTTCTTGCAGTTTCTGGGAACGATTAAATCTTCTTCAGCATTGATTTCCTCCAATAATGTTAGATTAAAACTCGAGGTTATATTGAATCCAAGATGTACAGTGAGACTCTAAGTGTTCGGAAACTTGCACTCTTGTTTAACTTATTATTGGGATTTTGATTTTAAATTGAAAACGATGTCAAAATAGTAATGTATTGATAAATTTTTTAAGTTTCTGTAATAAAACGTATTTGGTAAGCAATAGTCTGTCGCCAGGACTTTACATGATTTCATAAAATTCCCTAAAAGTAAATAGAGTGAAGTTTTTTTACGTAGAGAAAGTAATTATTATTGGAAAGTACCTGTTGCTTGTTAGTCCGACCTTGCTACTCATAGTGTCTGTATGGCACCCAATCTTTTGTGGTACAATATGATGTATCATACTTGAAGGTAAAGCCCACTGAATGTTTGTTTTTGACCTTGTATATTCCTAAGCCCGTTAAAGAAAACATTTCCTTGTATGCGATCGCCGTTTGACCGTTGCATTTATGCGATTTATGCGATTTATATAAATGGTTTTTGTCATTTTAGAGCTAGATGTTGATGTCTGTGCAACCATTTTTTCATATGTTTCCACTTCCATACACTTTCGGTCCTTCATATGCCCTTTCGCTACTTTTCCTTTTTGCCTTCTACCTAAGTTAACGTACTGCCATTAACTGGATTCTTTGAGAATGGTCTCTACAAATGTAGCTTACTATTTACAGCCTTATTAAGTCTTTGCGTTTTCATACCACTTCCACACTTGTTATTTCACATAAATATTTTCTTGGTCATTCATTTTGTCCGATCTTGAGTATTCCCGAATAACCCCTTAATTCAAATATATGTATGTGTTACACCACAGCTGCAAATATTGCCGGGGTCACAAAGAAGATAGTTACTACGTTTGTGAAGTGTTGTAGGCATAATCTCTAATATTAAATTTGGAATTAGTCGTGCGCCACTTCATAATCGCTCCCGGCTTATGTATTCTTTCATTTTTATCTTGCATGGCTCGTCTGTGTTGACCGACTTTTTTATTTCCGATTTATTTTTGTTTTTTCCCCAATAGTTTGGGCAGTGGTGGAATCAAATTCAAAGTAATTAATTACAGATTTGCATCGTTTTTCCATGAAGATGTTCCGTGTAACATCAGACCTTCACGGCATCTTCGTATTTTTGTATGTATTTAGTATTTCAGACGTTTTGTAGAGATCTGTTCTTGCCGCCACAGAATCAAGGGTTGTTTTAGCGTTAAGTTTGCCCCGACATAGGTCTCCAAATAGTGTCCTTAAGAATATTTGCACGTGTCCACATAAAACTGGTCGCGATATGTTTTAGTTTTAATCTTGCAGTTTCCTTAGAGCACTAAAAGAATTTATCGCTGGTTGAGAAAACGCAGAGATTTTTTGACATTTACTTGTTTGATGGCACCAACCCTGTCAGATAGGACAGGCGAATAGATGATATTGAACTACTGAAAACAATGACTTTGGTAAAGGATAGTGTATAAAGGTTTCGCTTCAGTTTTCGGGAATCTACATAATGCAGTAATATCCAAGAGTTGCAGGGGTATTTCGTTTATTTTTATGCAAATATATTGCACGTATGTGTGTATATATATTGCACATGTGCTGTACGAATTAATATTCTGTTATATTGCTATGGTAGCAATTAGATAATCAGACGACGGGTTTATATATGGTTTGCGTCACTGTTAATTGGATTGATGTGATTATCGAAAATATGGGGTGGTCACGTGCGGTAATTTTTTCATTGCGATCCATTAGTAGTATAAGCCTTGCCCAACAAATCCTTGAATGCTTGCATAAATGGGTAAAACGAATTAGCTTGAAATGATACTATTGCTTTAGAAGGGCAGTGGATTTTGGATGGAGGAATAAAAAACTCTATATAATTTTTAATGTGGCATGTTTACGGAAGATAGTATTCAGTAATCTGCATATCTTATTTTCTGTCTTTGATTTTTAATTGATTAACGGACGAATGATCAGTGGTTGGTAAGGCGTGATGTCTTAGAATTTTCCTTTTTTACTGGCGTTGTTCGTGACCCGACTTCTCACTGAGTGGAGATCCGGGAAAAAGGAAATGATTAATTCCGTATATTTGAGTGCAATTCCCCTGATATTTGTTACTACTTTTATCCCACACCGGTGCATTACTCTCTACCAGAAGGGGTATCGTTCAAAGTTAGGGGTTAGCATTTTCGAGCAAAAACACACCACCGTTACCAGACACGAATTAGTTTGTCTCAATCGTCAATACGTAGTCTTAGATAAATTTAGATAAACATACTAGACGTTCATTGTTAATTTCATATCGAAAAAGGGTACGAGTTTGTAGAGTTTTGTAATACGAATTTGTTATCCAACTTTTTTGTTGCTGTCTCGTTGCTTGTCAAATTTTTTTGGTTTGATATCTAACCCCGATACAAATTTTTTAATTTGTGCCCACTAAACTAAACTTTTCAAGGAAAAAGGGAAACGCATTGGAGTTAAGTGTTGTTTTAAACTGGTGTTCCTTTAAACACAACTGTGTATTACTTTTTCAATATATTACCAACATACCATTACAAGTTACAAGGTGAGACCTTGTTTATCAGAAAAAAATGGTGTCTCAACATGCGGAGAGAAAATTGCTGTTAATCCAATAAGATGTAAATGAGTATCAGTTCCCCAACTAGTCACGAGACCTTTTTCAAGTTTTCAAGAACCTGGGGGCCACTGATTTCAATGACAGAAATGCATTATGTAGGTTTTTTCATATGCCCTGTCCTGTGATTCATTTTCACGAGCACTTTTTCATTTGTTAACAATTAACAATTTGACTTCCATTTGTTTGGAATTTCAGACTTTTACGTTATTGTGCCTTTTCATTTTTTATAATTAGTTGCACAGTTTAGACAACAGGAATATTCGGGTTACATTTTGTGAAAACTGTAGTAATTTGCAACGAATCTTTTCAGTATAATAATAATTGTGATGGCTAATCAACTGATTGAATTATTTTCTGTGTGACGCCAGGAGGTTGTTTCTGAATCTAGTTCTTTTGGGGCGGAAAGCTGTCGACTGCGGTCCTGCGTGAGAATGGAAATGAAACTATAAGTTTTTGTGGTTGGACATTTTGAATGCAGTGTGTATTAGTCAATGCAGATGTTTGAAGTAGATAATCGCAGCAATTTCTTGTCTTTTACTGGTTAGGCCACTGTGGCTACATTTGGAACGTCGAATCGTTAATGGGTCATTGTTGATCTCACAGGTAACAAAATAGACTGCAAATAGTCAGTGGAGTGCCCTGTTAGCTATCGTCGGAATCGACATTAACTGCCCGGTGAGGCATCACTTAACTTTAGTGAAGCAAACACTAGGAAAGTCCTGGCCATTGATGCCATTTCTTTTTCTTGCTAAAAGGAGACCCAGAGAAGATTGCCGTTTTTACCTCAATACTTTATGCTAGACCTTTGCGTACTACACAAACATGCAGTTAATCGGAATCAGACATGGAAAGGAAGTGTTGCGATTGTTTCTCTTTGTAACACCTGCTCATATATGTTCCCATATCCCAGTTAGAGAGCAATGATTTCATTTGAACGGTAAAAAAGGTCAATATCAAAAGGCCTTTTAGTAGACCATAGCATGGGCGTCTGTAACATCGTTGTTCGTTTATTCTGTGCGTTTGTTTTGCCAGTGTTCCGTTTCATCATGTTATGTCGAGCGAGTGCTTATTTAATCTGTTTTTGTGCTTTGTTGTTTTTATGCATTATTGTTGCACTTCAAAAACATAATTGAAGCGTATGACAGTAATCAAACTGATAGGAATTTGCCATCGTGTAACGTCGTAAGGCAAGGGAAACATGACTTAATCGCTTATTAGAATATTTAGAAATTCACGACTTTCATCGATCGTTTCATCGATCAACTGGTTGGCCAAGAATAATGCGAATGTGTCGCTACTTTCGAACGATAACTTGACAGATCTTACTGGAAATATGTAGAATTTGAGGTAGAAAATGTAAACAACTCAAAAGTATTTTTTAACCTCAAGTTCTTTTTCTTTGTATTTGCAACTGTGACTACGTCGTAAAAGCTTACTTCTGAAAGTTACACTCACTGAATGGCTACCAGAGTGTATAGCCCAATGTAGATACGTCTTGGGCTAGTTATTTTTCTCAAGAACTACATTGCTGCAAGGTATGGTGAAAAAAGTAAGAGGTTCCACAGCAGTGCTGTTTTATTGATTTGGTCTTCAAAAATTGTTACAACCTTGTGTCATCTGTAGAAAAACGTACGCAGTCTTTCAAAGATAATATGCACTAACAAAAAATAGCACGACGGAAGAATTACCGGGTCAGTGACGAAGCTGGTTCGCTGAGGGAAGCTTTATCACTCACCTATTTGGAACTCTATCATCACGTCATTGAGATAAACTTTGTAGTGTGGCTAGCCCTCTTGGTCGTTTCTTGCAGAGAGAAAATGGAATAGAATTCTTGGATGTAAAGAAAAAGCACCTTTTGAAATACCAATCCGAACATCACGCCAGCAAAGGAAGGTCACGTAACTGAGATTCCCTTACTACAACTGATGAAAGTGAAAAAATTTATTTACAAGAACAGAAGCCTGCAGGACAAACTGCAGATTGACTGCCCTTGTGTTATATAACAAGAAAAAGTGATTCAATGGAAGTGGTCTTTAAGCTGAGTGTTACTTCAAGGAAAATTAAAACCGAGCCGATAATTAGTATTGTGGGTAAGCATTGCATTTCACGGAAAACCATTTAACAGTGCTATTGGGAAATGTGCCTCTCACCAGGCAGCATTTTTTCCGGTACAAAATTGTCTAATGTAATCATTTTTGTGCACTAATGGTGGTAGTGGTTTGTCAATATGCTTAGCAAGCATTTTACTTGTTCGTCCTATATCATGGCAACACATCTTCGTTTTACGTGGTGCGGAATGTACTGCTCTCTGTTGGTATATAACTTGCAGTTACGCTTGACTTTACATATCTTCGACGAAAACATGTTAAATTGTCACTTTATTGTGGTGTATATTTATATGGCGCTACCCTTTGTGCTGTACAAAAGAGTCCCATGTTCTAGATAGCTGACGATATATTGCAGATAGTTATTATTTAAACGATGCGTGATCACAATTGGTGGTTGAGATAAAAACTCAAACAACTTTTTCATTTGCTTGATTCTAGCAGTAAAACTAAGACAAAAAATTATGCTATATGTTTCAGTTCTTTTGGGGAAACAGGTAACTCCCAAATATTGACGTAAAATGTGCACCTTGTTTATCAAAGTTGGCATTTTATGTCAAGAACAGACATAATATTAAACTATACACACCTGAGGAAAAGGCAACACTACCGTGTTCCCACAGGGGAATTTGTTACACAATTAATGAATTGATGTCAGCTAAATAGAAAATAACATTCATTAACTTGTTTATTGGTACAATTAATCGTAATAAAAACGTTCAATGGCTTTTCTACGAAAATGGCATCACGACGATGGAAATGCTCAGCACTTGCAGGCTCTGTCAATAGCTTATTCGACCGCTTTGCCTTTTCACGGTGCAGAAAACACTGTAACACGGGCAACAAAGACCGACTGTTGTTCATCATCTTTTCCTGGTCGTGATGGCGTCACAAGCCCCGCAACGCAAGAAAAGTAATTGCCAATATTTATAAAGGATGCACCTAAATCACAGAATGTCTGCACAATTGAATGCAGCGAATCAAGTACGCTGTATTCTATTCCTACTTATTCTCCTTTTTCACCACAGCATTTTTACCGTTAAAAATAATTATTGTATTTGCACTTCTTTGGATTATTGTACTATTGTCACATGCATCACTGGCCAAAATTGGTTGGCCACCCCCAAAATGTGGTTACTATATTTTTAAAAGCAAATTTTTTTGTCATTTCATAAAAGCCTACAAGGAATAGACCTATTAAGTTTATGGAACAGTGGAAAGATGGTAGACTTGTAGAGATGTAAAATGGTCTCAGACGTAGCCAAAGAACCAACATTTTGAGAAGACGACTTTACAATAGATTGAATGAGAACCCCAAGAAGCATCTAGAAAAAATGGAGCACTAAGCAGCCTCATGTGGATTAATATCAGCAAGGCTTTCTTTTAAACGGCAAGAGCTGTGTTTTGCCACATTGAAAGAAACTAGGTCTAAAATAAAATGCTCAGAATCTTGAGCGTTTTATTTCTTCCTGCCCAGTTGCCTTTAGACTAACTCCCGAGTACAACGTAGTGTTATCAACAAAGATGTTAATGAACTAAGTTACCAGGAAAATCATTAATGTAATTAATGAAATTGGACCAAGAACAAAATCCTGAATAACGCCCGCATTAAAACAGGTGAAATTCCATCCAGTGCTACATACATATTTTACTATCTGAGAGAAAGGACTGAATTTTATTTCGCCCTTCCACAATCCCATAACCAAAAAGCTTTTGAAACAAGACAGCATGCCACACCATATCAAATGGCTTGAAAATATCCAGCTACAGCACCTCCTACCCCAGACTAATCAAAAATCTATACATACTGTGATTACAGTCAAAAGGTCGCCAGTGGATCCTCTCCTTGCAAAACATGAAGATCGGTTTGCAAAAATTCCACCAGTGTATTGTTAAAAAATCGATTAAATACTTTGCTAATGACAAAAAGAAGACTTACAGGTAGATATTTGCTAGGATCAGACCGATCACCTGCATTTATGAAGACTGGAGCAATATTAGAAACCTTCTCGAAATACTGAAAACGAGACTGAAAAGTTTGGAGAGCAAGGAAGATAGCTCAGAAGCACGCTCTTTTAAGAGAACTACCTGATTCTAGCCTTAGATTTAGGATGACATTCTGAAATCTAAAGTCTGCGCAGGCAAAGAAACACCAGCATCATTTAAAGAACTTGCAAAATACTATCTGGCAAAGAAATAATCTTTTACTCAGGTATCATAGAAAACCGAACATTGTCATAAAGTAGAGGCATAATTGACATGGCATGACAAGCAAAACACAGTTGCAAGTCTTCTAGAAAACCCGACGTCCTAGTGAATCCACTTCCAGCAGCAGAGCCCGATTTGATAAAAAGCAATAGTCAGACAGGAGATTGATACATGACAAGTAGGTAACAAGTTGACAGAAAAGACAATTTGAAACACATGAAAAAGTTATCTTCAGGTTCAAGTTGTCGTAATCAAGCAGTTGAAAAATACTCTTGAACAGGTCGCGAGACGATGGCGAAGTCTACTCGAAACAAATGCACATTGCGAACAAAATAAAGATCCCTTTTACTAATCCGACACGGAGGCTTCTCTCACAAATCGCAATAATTTGTAGTAACGCAAAATAAAGGAAACGTCCATAAAGGAAAAATTGAAACGAAGACCTATTACATTACTGAAAGCCTGAAGAGAGAGCATTTTTGAAGGTTACAGGTTTTTTTAGGGTCTGTGTAGAGCCAGTTCTACCACATCTCGCGTCCACACTCTCGGATGAGGAATAAGCCATGGGTCCGGAGATTCTTCGCACCCCCTGATCAGTTAAGGTCTGACGGGTACTGGGGCCAATGCTTTTGATTATGAGTCATAAAAAAATAAAAATTGAGAGATCCCCGGAACCATCACCTAGACTCAGGTCATCATTATGGCGACTAACTGCGCCCTGTAGCGATATGGAGTGGTATTAAACGGTGAAAAAGCAGTAAGTTTAAAACTGGCTTCACAAAAGTGGGGCGGAGATTATGCAGCACAGCACGGGACGTCCTCTTCTAAATTTTTCGCTGGAAACGCGAAGCAGTCAAAGAAAATGAGATTAAAAATAATATCAAAATTGCAAAAATACAAAAAACAGTGAACACCTTAGGGCATTTAATATACAGTTTTAAGACTACGCTGTATTTGACTATTTCTCAGTATCAAATATGATAAAAATATACTTTTGCTGTTTAAATGAAGTTTTGTTCACAGAAATGGAAAGCTTCTGATTACTTTTAAAAACATATTTTCACTCGGGATGGCCAATTAATTTTAATCGGTGGTGTATGACTAAAAGATATATTGCAGGTCTGAAGAAACTGTTTGGATTATTAATTTTTAAATATGATGTCAAAAGACCTTCGTTCCACCAACTCGGCATTTCTGCGAGTAGCATATCTGAGGACTTGACTCCACTATTTTAGAAGACTGGATTTGTCTTTTACGTTTGAAGAATTAGAGGCACTGCTAAAGCAGCCGTGCACTACACACGTACTACTTCTACTAACAACTCTTCCCAGATAAGAAGAAATGCAATATACAAAATAAAAATACGAAAATATAAAGAACTTACATTTAGTGCCAGTCCTGTTTAATATTTATGAAACACACATAGTTTGGACACTACTAAAACAATCGCCTAAAATATAAATCAATTAAAGTAATTCAATTATCCAATTCATGGGAAAATGTCGGTAGAAATATTTCATAATTAACATATAAAGTATAGAAAGCTCTAAAATCAACATTACATTTTTACACAACAATCCTTTTAACTTCCCTGAGAATACCGTCAGGGCAAGTGTGTCATTGGCACTGTTTAGATGAATGTAGGCACTATCAAATCCTGTCATTGCTTATGAAGTATGCATAACCTGTCAAGTGGCATCCGTCAATACTGGGGTGTGGGCTAGCAATATCATCAGATAAAACTACAAAAAGGTTTAGATACGAAAAACTATGCCACATATTTCACCCACTGCTATTAAGTTGTTGAATTTCTGGAATTTTTAAATTAAAAAACCACAACTATTTGCATCAAGACGCGCTATTAGGCACTAAAGTTCATCGGTGATAGATGCTAAATTCTAAAATGTCTTTGAGGCAAAATGGGGAGAATAATTCTGGTAAAAGCTAGAGTTTTTGGAATTTCGCCTCAATCCACTCGTGTAAAGTTGAACAAATTGTTAAAGGAAACAACATTACCTATTTAACAGTACGAAGTGATGGTTACAAAAGTAACTGCGTTTCGGTTAATAATTGATATATCATAGCAAATCGAAAAAAAAACCCGAGGAGACTTTCTGACGTGCGACCCCTCACTTCCCATATTTTATCAGGGGTATAAATACCAGAAAAATAGTCTTTTAGTAACCATCCGTTTTGTAGCCTCCACAAGTTTTCCAAAACAAATTTTTAGCTGTTGATCAATTAGAAATAAAATGAACTTTAATTACCATCACCAGTTCACTTCGTGCTGGAGATGTATGTGGCCTAAAGAGATGTTAAACCTACACAGCCATTGTATGACTTCGTAAATTTCTGTCATGTATGTGAATGCGACATAAATAGCATCTCATAATATGCTTATAACACAAGACAAACATGTTTGCGTGGAATGTACAAAAATCCATCTTACTCGAAGTTTTAATCACAATGTCAGAGCGGATACCTCGTATCTTCTATCTGCCTTTTTAATGAAACCACTCCTATTTCAATTTAGAAGTCCTATTTTTCGACCAGATTTACGGGCTGCAAAACAAAGTTTGTTTTCCCAAAGAGAAAAGCGAGATATGACCCTAAGCAAATGCTTCATTCCATGAAAAACAAAGTAAACCAACATTAATGTTGGCAAGAAATAAAATTCCTACAAAAATTTTTACTGTCTGTATGAATAAAAACCCACCCCGCGGGATCATGCACACAAAATACTGAAGTGTCAAAATACAATTGCTAGCTTTCGCCAAATCCTACAAACAGACAATGGGCCTTTTCGCATTGTGATTATCACAAAAGAAAAACAGTATTTGGAGCAGTTTGTACAATATTCGCAATATTTCGAATTTTAAAAAAATGTTTAACCGCCAGAGATACCAGTGGAATTGAAAACCGACGTCAAAATTTACAGCATAACTCGCGATGGACTGTCAGGCTTTTTGCTATTGTTGTTTCACTTTGTATTTTAACCAGCGTTTTTATCCTTTACCGCATGTACAAACATTCTTTATAAAATTACGACTTCGGAAGCATTTCAATCCATACATTTCTGGAATTATCTACAAGACATAGAAAAATAAAATAGTACAGTCATTTAGGTATATGATAGAGCTGAGTGACCGGCTCTGTGAGCCCCCAAAGCAGCTAGCATTTTTTTGAGAAAAATTTATTTATTGTACACTCTATCCTACGTTTTTGGTAAAAGTAAAGGACTAAACCACGAAACTTGTACATACAAATAAAAACTAATATACTAGTTAACTTCAAGTCGATTAAATAAAAACAATAGCCAACAGTTTAAATAAAATATAACAAAAATATAAGATTGCAACTACCATATCAGTTATCATTCCATTCTCTTAACAAAGAAGAAACAAAACAACCCTTCGACATACTAGATCTTTATCAAATCAACAATAAAATGGATAACAAAAAAGGAAAAATAAATTGGAAATGTAAAATCAAACAACACAATCCAAATGAAAACTGAGAATTGGCTGTAAGGAGCACAGCAAGAGTTTAAAGTCAAAAAAACAGAATGGTGTTTAACCTAAAGTTACTTTCAAGTTTAGTGAAATGCAAGAAAAAGAGAGGAAATAAAAACGGTACATAGCAAGTATTAAGTATTAAGCAAAAATTTCATTTTTTCATTTCACATTTAGACAAGCAACATCTAAAACAATACTGCACAAAACACACGGAGTATGTTATGCCTTTTTACAGCATATATCAATAGAAAACATCAAGTTGAAATAATATCACGTTTATTGCGGTCCAAAGGTGTTTCTGAATGAATAAGATTTTGGATATCTTATCTTTTTGCTTTTTTCGCCTCAAGCAAGACTGTAGTCCACCAGTAAATAGGGTTTCTTGAATTTTTTTCTTTGAACATTATTAATATTAATATTATTATTATTATTATTATTATTATTATTATTATTATTATTGTCATTATTATCACTACCACCACTTTAATTTCAAAGATCTCTTTAAAAAATTTAAATCTTGATTATTAGACACAGCTACCAGGTGTTCGTATGATATATATTTGAGGATTGGACTTCATAGGAACTACTTCTTTTTGTACAAATGTAAGCTTATTTAATTCGCCCGTCCTGTACGCATGAGAAAAAGGTGCGAAATTGAAGTGAGCTGTTTGTATTAAAATAGATGAAATTACTATCATTATTAAAATTGACTGTTTTTCGTCCTCTCCCAATCCTATCTACGAAACATGTACAAACTAAGCATTACGTAACTTACAATGAAAAAACGAATTTGGCATGTAACTTACAGGGCGTTGCTGAGGGGCAGGCTGGTCCCTTTCGCATACTAAACCGCTATTTTTTATATTAGTTTCGCATACTAATATAAAGAAATAAGCATTTCATTGTGTTACTGACTTAAAGTAAGCTCTTTTGAAATACATAACATATAGGTTTATGAATCACAGGCTGTTATCATTCGAAGTGCGGCTGGTGAAAATACTACAGTCTGAGTAAACCCAGGAAGATTTAGAATACTGTCTATTCATCAGTTGCATTACAATTAAAAACAAACTTTTATTAAAAACATAGCCTTATTTATCAACTCTACAGATTCATTATTTAACACCATATTTTCCTTGTCCCGCCGCGAAAACTTTTATATAAGTAACTTTTAATTTTGAAAAAAATATTCAAACGTGATTAGAATTTAGTGTTGCGTTTGTGGAAACAATAATCGATTCTTGTATTTATTATCGCTTCTCCCTTTTAAAAATTGTTTCTTATACTAAAATTCTGAGTGTTACTCTCCAACGACTCGAACTGAGTTATTTTTTATTTCCACATTTATCACCCTCCAGTGGTGTACTTCTCAAAAATCCCTAGGCAATGCGACATCTGGCAATGAGTTGTACCTACCATTAGGAAATTCTAAGAACAAAAGATCCAAGAAAAAGCAAAGCAGTTAAAAAAGAACTCTGCATAACACACCTTCTATATACAAGATTTTGGACACAGGTTAATTAATATATATATATATAACTAGTTCTATAAATACTTACACCATATATTTTACAAAATATGGTCTTAACCCAACTCATATTACCACCTTGTTTATGTACTACCACCCCTTTCACCCCCCCTCTCTCTCTCTCTCTCTCTCTCTCTCTCTCCCCCTCTCTCTCTCTCTCTCTCTCTTTCTCCA
>RDPX01000017.1:2015006-2028841 GCA_003991215.1 Morbakka virulenta
CTCTCTCCCTCTCTCTCTCTCTCTCTCTCTCTCTCTCTCTCACACACACACACACACATTCTTTCACTCCCTCCTATATTTTTCCTTATTTTTTTATGCTGAAACAGAGTGCCAGTACAATGGGATAAAAGCAGTCGAGAGAAGGAAATGGCCAGAAATGAGGGAATTGGGTATGGGGGTGGAGAGTAACGTTCGGAAAAACATGGGAGGGCTTTTGGCATTGGGGGAAAAATTAGAACTGTATCAAACAAAAGTAATAGCAAATAAATGGTGCGTTTTTTATTCATCAAGGCACGGGTACAGTCAAGCATACCGTTTCTTTGACTGCTCCAGTTAATCTAAATAGGGTCACTTTCCTGCTTTCAAAAGACTTGGTTTTCTATCTGGTATCGGGGGCGGTGGGCCGTTGTCCAAAGGAAGGCTAAAAAATAAAAAAAATAAAAAAATTAGATCCCAAATAAACTCTTTCTTCCTTTTGCACCGCAGACAATTGTTATATTTTGTTGTGATTATCACATTGTATTTACAACTCTCGCCATACTCCTGGGGAGATACAAGAGCGGTAAAGTGTTATGACGTACCTGAAGACAAAAATATTATGCCCTGTATTGATACACTGTGACAATAGCAATTGTCTTACTTGCAACATTAGAATTTTGTTTCGAACACTACTGCCCATACCGCTCAAGCTGCTTGGGTAAATTGGGGATTTGAAGTAACATACAAACTAAGCAACTCCGCAAAAAATTAAAGTTAGTCTGGATTTCAAGCTTCAGGATTCCAACAACACAAGAACAGTTTACTGGACAATCGTTAAATCACAAAATACGTGAAATCTGTGCATGCCCGATCTGACCAGGTATATATTAAGATTCTAATCACGGTACGTTACAAAATTTGTGATAAGCCTCATGTAACAGTCTAATGTGAATGGTAACTAGACTTTAAGTATAACGCATTTCGACTTTTTCTAACTAGTAAAATTATTACATGCGTCTTACGCTGCTTTAAGAAACGTATAACCAAGTCCAATATAACAAATACAGGCCTTGGCATCATTCTCAAGGCAGAAATAATTAACGGCTGATGTACGTTATGCACTCAAACATACATAACTAAAGCATGAACAATTTATTGAAATAAAAAATACCTTCACTTAAAACAAGTTCATGAATTTACAGAAAAAGCAAATGTCCCAAGACGGCGTTTCGACCATACAAGGCTTTTCCCAAGTGAACTGAAACAGTGATGATGCTGGGTAACAAGTCGTGCTCCACCACGTCTTGGAATAACGGTGGAACGACACCCGGTGAATTAGTTCCTGTTCTACATTTTCGTGAATGTAATTTAGAGTCCGTGGTCATTGTTGTAGCTTTGAAATTAATTTCAGTAATAATTAAAGGTGTATGCGTAAGTAAATTTATGGGGGCCTGTTTTCTATATGCCTACATTTACATGTCAGCATAATCGTATGTATTGGAGGAAGGCGGGCAAAACAGGCGAGGGTGTAGAGGCATACAATTGGCGCAACATAAGAAGTGAGCGCATGTACAGTGCATATGTGACCAATCTACTATTTTAATGAACATCAACAGTAAGCTTTAACATTTCTTCAACAGACTGCTCACCTTGAATCAAAATGTGTGTCGTTTTCTAATGAAGAATGTGTTTGATTCCAGCCTGGAGATGGTGGATGCAGATCTGTACCGTACAACGGGTTTCTTATCACTGGACCCATGCTTCCTTCCTCATATTCCTTGAATTTAATTGGTAAAACCCTGATTAGGCAAAGTCATTATTATGTTTTCTACAACTGAGCCTGTCGCTGTATATATTAATTATATTTCACAATAATAATTAGAGCGACTACACTCGTAATATGTTATTAATCAATAAGTTGGTATTAGACATTGAGATTGTCGCAAGTTGAAAGCCTAAACTGGGAGTATTTTAAAATTCCAATAATTTACTAGAAATTTCATCTATTTTCCAGTTGAAAACCCTACCGTAATATGCATATCATTGGGTAAAAGCAGAGGAAATTTTAAATGACAGTAATAATTTCAAAAAATAAAACATAAAAACAATTGCCAACCTGAAGCACTTCGACGTGGCAGTAGGGAAATTCATGCGCGAATGCCTTTCGTGTTCATAAACAATGAATATTTCTTAGGTTTGTTTTTCTTTTTACATAAATACATAAATTGCTCACAATAGGCGGGGTATTCGATTTATGTAGCTAAATTTGTCTAAGAGTAAGAGCGATCCAAAACTGCAATTCAAATTTCGCAAGGCGGCACACCCTGAGGGTACGGATCAAAGTCTTCAAAGNGGGTAAAAGCAGAGGAAATTTTAAATGACAGTAATAATTTCAAAAAATAAAACATAAAAACAATTGCCAACCTGAAGCACTTCGACGTGGCAGTAGGGAAATTCATGCGCGAATGCCTTTCGTGTTCATAAACAATGAATATTTCTTAGGTTTGTTTTTCTTTTTACATAAATACATAAATTGCTCACAATAGGCGGGGTATTCGATTTATGTAGCTAAATTTGTCTAAGAGTAAGAGCGATCCAAAACTGCAATTCAAATTTCGCAAGGCGGCACACCCTGAGGGTACGGATCAAAGTCTTCAAAGTAAGTGCCGGTCTTACTGTCCAATCTTTATTGAAGTTTATTATTGTAAGAACTGCTGTGAAGTTGATGCTTAACTCTAGTAATCTACTAAAGGACTTTAAAAATCAAAATTAACTTTAAGTCACAACAAAAAAGTCAATCTGCAAAAAATATTTGAATTAGCAGCATCCTGAGAAAAGTTAAGAATTATCCAACACCCTTAAGAATTCTTCAGAAAAACTACGAAAATGTGTGGTCAAGCAAAGGTAAAGACATAAGGGTCTACATCCTAGCAGACAGGGTGATTTTAATTCCTATTTTTATCAAGGTAAAAAAAACCCTCTGAGCGGGTAAAACGTATAACTACAATGTGGTCGTTAATAGGCATATCAATTAGCAAACAATTTTTCAGAACTTGCATTAATGGTCGGCGTTTGACGTTAGATTTGTCATTCGATCTTATGGTGCATCATAGGGCATCGAACAATGATGACTAACAATATGTAAGTGACATCAAAATCACTGGCTTTTATGGTATACTACAAGAAATAAAATAACCTTACAAATCTTAGTTAAATCTACGTGGTTATAACTTTTATTGAAATAAATTGTTACCACAATAGCAGAAAAATGACTGACCATAGCTGCCAGGGCCAGGTTGTGCCAACGAAAAAGACCTAGTAGCTGTTGGTGTTAAAAAAAATAATAGCAAAACCAGGCACATTTTTCATCTTTATCATCTAATCATCTATTTCATCTGTATCATATATCAACTGTTCACTCTTACTCAGGATAAACAAAAAAGGGATTGTTTCCAAGTGGTTATTTGGACTAATTGTATCTGAATTCTTTCAAGCAGCCTTCATTAGAACGTTATACAGAGTTTAAATGATCTAATAAAAAATAGTCAATATCAAGTCTAGCCTAAAATCATGAGGGATAAAAAACCTTGTTACTACTTTACCATTAGCAAAAAAAATTAAAGCTGTGGTGATTGCCTTTTCTATGAATTTCAAACTTTCCCCTCGTATTAACTACTTTACAACGGCAATAACAAGTAACATTACAATGTATGCAGTAAAAGGAAGGAATCCCAAATTTGTTAAATATTAATTGTATTTTAGGGCACATCAATTAGAAGAACTCACAATGTGTCATCACAATGTTACGTAGGTATGTAGCCCAGCTGACGCAAATTTCCCAAGTTAATACATTCTCTTAAAACTCCAAGTAAAACCTTAAACGCAAGATATAGCATAGAAATATTGGGCTAAATGTTACTGTTTTGATAAGAAGTTTTAATTCTATTTTAAATGAGGAACTTACCCCTTCGAGTCCAAGCAAGTTGCTTTCCACAAAATGCTGGAGTACAATATACACAAATTTGTACTGCGTCTATTCATTTTTGTTCATAAAAGAGAAAAATACAACAAAGTTTGTTTCAAACATATGGCTGGGTAACAATGATTATGAGAGTAATGTAGTTGTTAATTGAGGACTCAAGTTTTAAAAAAATCCTCTACAAGGCTAATTACATGGCATTATTAGCACACAAATGCAAATTTAAGAGAAAATTATTCTTCTGCATCCCCAGAGTTGTTTCGGGCATCCTCGTGCCATCGTCACACCAACAAGCAACATCTCAGAGGAACCTCGACACAGAAGATGCCGGATCCTGGTGATCATTTAGTCACTCACGTGTGACCTAGTTATCACAAAGCTAAAACCTAGCTTGCACCAATAAACTGAATTTGATATATCATAGTAATATACATTTGCAGGTTACAGTACTGAGTTCCTTAACACATTTATCATTCTTTCACCACAAATGAGTGATCCAACACAAAGCTATTAAGGGCATGAAGCTTTTATATGGATTGTTTGCTCTCCTTCGACTTTGATACTTTATTCCCTCCCCTCCACAGAAAAGCTAAACCTAAAGAGAGCATTTATAACACCGTTAAAAGTTAAAAATCAGGCCGAGCTCAAAATGTTTCAAATTATGAAGCTTTATCTTAAACAAGGTAAGATCACGAAAAAAAAATGTATCTAAAGACCATTTTTAACAATTACGATGTTGGTACATTGTTAAGTATTTCAAATGATCATTTAAACACAAAACATTATTCAATACTTCGGTTAAACAGAGCCACAGAAACATACGCCCAAATAAATCTTGAGTTTGGCCCAAACTGCAAGTTCATCAAGGTATCCTTCCTTCCCCACGAAAATCAAAGGTTACATAATTTGCGGTTATTCTTAAATGTGAGATCATTTAGTGTGCCATCAAAATACAACTTACACGTAGGGGTCAAATTCAATCAAACAGTGGATTGCTTTTCCAAGCGTCTCCATCATTGTAAACAAAAAGAAATGGCAACTTGTAATGTCAGATCAAACCCAAGTTTTTTTATGGAGGTGGTGCTGAGAGATTTAAATACAACCCTTCTTTTCTGTTGCTCCCCAGATACATTTGTACAATAAGGAACCAAAACACGGCACGGAAGAAAACAACCGCGCACATTTCCTCCATCTTTTCTTAAGAATCAAATTTCCTCTATCTTTTCTTAGGAATCAAAAAATAATTCATTCACCGGAATAACAAGAAAACTTCGCAGTGTTTTTCTCTGAAAAGTCATATTGTAAATTATGTATTCAAAATTGTAAATTTGATTTTTGACAAATATGATAGGTCACTAGATTGACAATGTGTAGGTTATTATGTGACTTATGCACCCAAGGATGGACGTCTTTACAAACTGACGTCCCATTTTCAGCTTAAAAATTCAAGCCAGCAATACAACTCTTATAAGGTCCCAGCTAAGAACCTATTTTCAAACTGATTTCATTTCAAAATAAGCCATGAGGTATCGAAATTTTAGTAAAAAACGATTCAATTGTTTACAGAAGCTTTTTATCCAAGCAATGTGCGTAAAAAGCTTCCTTCTTTTTTCTCTGCAAACTTTTTTACCGTAATTTTTCGATCAAGCACACGCTGCGCTTAAATAATTCTGGGGATTCTAAAGGATGGGCTTATTCAGAAGGTGCGCGTCGTACTTGAGGATGTGCACTTATTGTAAAAGTCAGTCAACTTATAAAGCACTAAATGTCAAAAATATTTTTATCAGCACAAACAGTACGAAGTAAACTTACAAAACCAGTAAATGTCTAAAATATCGATGTCGACATTCATCAAGTTCAAAAGTGAAATTGACAAATACAAAGATATCTATAAACATATGAACATTGTGATTTGCGCACATGATGTTAAAAACATAATAGAATATACTCACTAAAATATATGTTTTTAGTGCTTTTATTCTTGACCTTCAATTTTTTACTTTGAAAAAAGGGCCAAAGAGGGTCCGCTTAATTGAGGGAGTGCGCTTATTAATTTTTTGGGTTCCAAAGGGTGCGCTTATTCGAGTAGGGTGCGCTTATTCGAGTAGGGTGCGGTAAATCGAATAATTACGGTATTTCAACTTCTAAGTGTTCCAAAATAACGAACCAGAATCTTATTGGCGTGTCATTATAAATGGGGCTTTTAAAACCTATATCAACCCTGATTACAACAAACATGATCGTTATCAATTTTATAGTAACAATCTAGCAAAGAAATGCCTTACCTCAGTTTGTACCATTCCCGATCGTTGTGATCTAACAAGCTGTATTGTTCTTTGTATATCAATTTCTGCATCCAGTCCTTCAAATAACAAAACAAAAAGAGTTAAGTAAGAACCATGTCTTAAAATATCATACACAAAATAGCATATACGAAAGGGGGCCCAACCTACTTGATACGTTAGTACCGCAGTTATCATTTACATCTCACTATCACCACCATGAAGATTATAATAAACATTAAGACAACGAACGCCACAATCTAACCACTGTTACCAGCCTCACCACTACTACTACCACCCCTCAATAACGACTCCCAACATTTAAGTCACTATTATTGTATTACGACCACAATTATAATCACTGTCATCAACAAACCCGTTCTTTCCTTTTATTTTTATCAATATCACAGTCATGGCCCTCTGCAATCCTCTGTAGTGGATACGAACCCCCGCTCCGCAGCATCCCCGTGTAATTAAACATAAACTCAGACCGGTTTGCCCTTTTATCTGTTTTTTTTCACTCAGTCATCTTGTGGGTTCCACTACCATCATATTATCAGCTGGAGACTGAAAATGACTTTCGGTACAAAGCCATTTTAACCACCATGAGAGCGATCAATAATACACTGAACTCAAAAACCTTTGGTTATTTCATTGTACGGGATATTATTCTCATCCAAATTAGTTTAAACTGTACAAAAATTTGCAAGATATTAACAAAACAAACTACAGGTTGCCTGTTGCACCACCTCTTACAGCTGCATGCATCCACCGACTCTGTACATTCATAACGTCCTCTCTTTATAACTGGTTTCCAAAACGTATGTTAAAAAGACTAAGTTGGCTTTTGAACCAAAGCAAAATTACATAAAAGTAAATAATGTTTCTACTGGTACCAACGTAAAACAAGTTATTACAACATCATCATAATACACCTATTTTTCAGTTTTGCGCCATCTAGTATTCAAAAAAGGTTGATTAAAGATAGAAATTGTAATCTCCAGCAAGGATAGATGGTGGGTAGGGGAAAATTAAATGTTGTATTTAGTGTGTATCAAAAAAACAATGCATTACGGTATCACAGCAAATTATTCAACGAGTCACCAATAACTTTTTAACCTTAAATTATCGTTAGCTAAACTTTGTGAACATAGTCAGGATTACATATTTGCATTCTCAAAAATCTACCCAAAAATTTACTGAAAAACTAATTAAAGGGAAGGCAATGGTTGCCTCATATATAATGGTTCCTAACCATGCTCTCTATATAGGCTCAAAATTGCTTCAAAAAATTAATAGATTTCTTGAGTACAGTAACAATAAAGAAAATCGGTACTCTTCTTGAGCTGCAAATAAATTCTTAATACGCCATTATGATTTACTTGACTGTGAAACCCATTTCACCGCTTTTTAGCTAAATCCTCCTTGTCCATGTTGTTCTTAATTTTGAAGTTGCTTCTGTTAAGAAATAAAAACTTTTCTGTAAGAAAATGTGTTCTACTGTCTGCCTTTGCAATTGGTATAACAAATCAAATACACAGGCGGAAGTGAGCTTCACAAGACTTATTCCGGCTCCGATTCAAGGGAAATTAGGTCTAAAACAGGAACCTTCAAAAATTAAAAGATTAAAACGTAAACTAAACAGTTGTTCAACATGTAAAGTAACATAAAAGAAAATTAGAATGTACTTACGTACCTTCTGTTTTTAGTATCCTTAGCAGAATATCAACAACAATAAAGGTGCCTGTCCTGCCAATACCAGCACTGAACAAAAAAAGTTATTTAAAAATGTCAAAATTTATTCTCCTTGTAATTGCAAACATCTTTAATTATTAGTAGCTTAAAAACAATATATTTTTCTCTACTATTCCTTACCAACATATTTGGTTAACAATCTTGCCTTCATATATGCGAAGGCATTGCAATACAAAAAGCATTTGATAAATACGACGTACCAGTAAGCCCTAGCCATATTCCTTGATATTGGAATTATATTATTACCAAAATAATTTTGCATAGGCATATCTACGGTCCTCATGGCCTGTCGGGGATGAAAAACTGCATACAATTATTGGCAGGGCAAACAACAATTAAAAAGGTAGAAATATTCACGGCCAGGGAAAGAGATTGAAGTTGGGGGGCGGTGAGATCATGCGACAGCCTGTGGCGTCAGAATGGTTGGTTGCTAGCGCAAATTTTAGTCATTGCTTCTTGAAATACACAGATTAAATTTCCCGCATTTAATTTCGGTAGATCTGGTAAGATAAAATGTTTATGCCCTAACAGTAACACTAAATATATTAATAAGCAGTAATTGGGAGCTGTACTCCGTAATGTTCCGAGGTTCCGCCGCCCATAACATTGTAGAATCGCTTATGTTCATGTAGGCAATTTAAACGCCAAATGCAATCAATCTTTTTATTCTGTCATCCGGCACTGTCGCCAATATGAAATTGTTATGGGTTTTGATAGAAAATTCACTAACAAAAAAAGAAGTGAAAAAGGTAAATAAAACAAAACTACTAAAAACACTGAAATCCCCCACAAATGCAAGTGATCTCTCAGGTACTATTACATTCCAAGTAAAACATGGAACCAAATGGTCCAAAATCAGATCCTTAATAAATAGTTCAAAACCTTTATTACAATATGCACCCATCAGGAATTCTTACAGGATATTTCAATTGCTGCAGTTTCTACTGATGTACTCTTATTGCATTTCTTTACCCAAAATTTTAAAAAATTAATACAAATCAAAGAAAGTACTTTTAAAAATACACAATGCTATTACTTTCACATCTTTTTACTATTAACCATACAACTCCGGATCTTTTACAGTGTTTCAAAAACATGAACAAACTATAATCAGCCAATTTCAGAGGTGAAACTGGCTGTAAACTATGGTCAGACCCATGAAGGGCTGGGCACTGGAACGATTTACACAGTAAATTGATGATTTATCATTTGGTCACTACCGCGTTTGAAAATGCAAATTGTCATTCTGGAAAGGTTTTCTCTTTAGTTCCGAACACAGAGAGTAAACTACAACCGAAAAAAAACTTTAATATATCAAATATAATCATCATATAATAAATGCTAACTATAAAAAATATAATAACCTAAACTGATAAATTATATTAATAAAAATATATTGAATGGCAAGAACCTAACTGAATGTGTAGATTAATATATTCATACATAATATTTTAATTATATTACATTATATATTATATTATATTACATTATATTATATATACATAATGGTACTCTATACAAAACTCTTGATTATCAAAATCATTTCCTTAACTAACCTGCAATGTACAACAACAGGTCCTGCACCCTCCAATTCATTCTGCTTTACATGTACATCATTCAGAACCTCGATCACTGAGCCTGGATCGGGAGGAACGCCATGTTCTGGCCAACCAACGTAGTGATACTGATAAATGACGCGTTCTCTATTCTCCTAAAAACGCACAGCATATATATTAGTCTGTCAAAAATATAACCTAGAAAATAATATTGAATATATGAGACTGAGAAACATGTCATTTACACAGTTTGTTTTATAATTGTTGCTTTGTTGTTCAAGGTAGCCGTGCTACATAATGATACTTGTATTCAAAGATGAAGAAATCACTTGTCCGTCATCATCAGCTCTCATTTCTCGTAAATTTCTGTCATGTGAAAGAAAGACATGATCAGGTTGCTCGAAATGTGATGTCCTGTCACTTTTTGTTACAAGAGTAGAAATACACCCATTGATATATTTTGCACCTTACTTTTTCTTTAAAGCTGAACAAGATATATAGAAACCCCCCAAGTCAGTAGTCAGTTTGATTTCTCTAAAATTCCTTACTAGTAACGTATCTGCCAATCTTAATGCATGCCATTTGGTCTCTCTAGTTGCGTTATTATCAGCTGAAGAGTCAAGAAGGCAAACAATGCTACCGCATGTCTCGACAGAAAAAGTAAAGGGTTTAAAACTCTTGCTCGTCTATATGTAAAATATAATTTTGTGGTAAAACGTCTGTAAACTACTGTGTCTGCATTGTTTTAAACCTAAGGAATATTCCATAAATATTTTACAAATGAACCAGTTACTCTTGGCATTTATCTTTTTTGTTCTGGAATGTATTTCTCGTCAACTAAAATTTGGTGTGCCGCGAAAAAGGTCCTATCCGTATATGCCACTACCCTTCATAAGACATAGCCTATGCCACCTTTCCCAGTGACTCTTTTGGCCAATTATCGTTTCCTTGTAGACAACTGCATTATTAACAAAAACAATATACATACAAAATTTAACTTACAGTTTCCCTTAACGAGAGTTTCAGCTTTCGTAAAGTGTAATCTGGTGTTTCATATTCATGTTCATTTAATATTAAATATTTCTTAGTCTCAACTTTTTCGTTCAGATTTGGCCAGTATTTGAAGCATCTGCTCTAAAATGAAAACAAAAAATCAATAAAATATTAGACCATAAAACAATATACAGTTTCACTTAAAAAACAGCAGGCTTCGGAGGCTTCAAATCTACTTCATTATCTCAACACGCCATGTCGTCACTGCAAGTCACCGCAAGTCATCGCAATTTGTCCCTTTGCTTAAGCAATTAAAATTGAAAATACATCTCAAGAATATTTTTTAAAGTGTTCATAATCAGTTGTCATTCATTAGCAACCACACTTACGATGCACACATAATCCAATCAATAAGTTTAATTTACAGGCGCATCAGTTCCATATTATTGACAGTTAAGATGACTGACACCTCTGAGCAAAATTCGAGAATCCTACCTTTCACTATTTCTAATCTGAACCTGCATCGCCTTTTTACTTTCATTCCTTAATAAGGTTTTTAAAAAACTACTGGAAAAAAACAAAAACAAAAAAAAACAACAATGAAGCAAAAGTATTGCGGGAGAGAAAGATTATAGCTGATAGGTGTTTCAAAATATTACGAAAAGTGAGTTCGAGGCCAGTAGTTAGAGGGAAAAAACTATAAGAGTAAAATTGCTATGATAATAGAGACAATCACAAGTAAAATAGTAATAATGATAAAAGAAGGCGATATACGCATATAGTTTTGAGAAAACTTTTCATATAATTATTTGCAGGGCAAGTATAATGATTAAACACTGTGACAGTGGGGCGGTAGTCGAGGCCAAATGACTCAAATCTGGAAAAAAAATCTTAATCCTCTTTGAATTCGACATGACAGTACAAGACAATTGGTAACATAACCTCCATAGATGGGAAAATTGTTGACTTAATTCCAAGGCAGCTTGCTGGGAAAAGTCCGACTAAAGTTTGGGGCAGGAAAACTCTCCTGAAGGGCGTCTCCTCCAAAACAGTTTATAGTAGTAAGGGCATTTTTATCATAATTATGGGAGAAGATAAATTCGGATAAAAATTTTTGTGGGCTTGAGGAAAGGAACGGGTATAAGAGATAAACATTGGAAAAAATATGTTCCCCTCTCTGTCTGTCTGCCTGTGTCTGCCTGTCCGTCTATCTGTCTTTTTGTCTCTCTGTCTTTTGTTTCTGTCATTGTCTCCGAGTTTGTCAGTCTACCTGTCTTACCGTCTTCTCCTTTTTCTCTATTATCTAATAGCTCCTCCGTGAGGAAAAGGCACTTTCCTAATCATGTCTACAATGCCCTCTCTTTCACCCTCTTTATTGAGCTCCCTTCATGTCTCAAAAACAAAATGCGCAGGATTATTAGTATAATAATCCTGCGCATATAATACTTTATTATTACCTATTTCTTAATCTTCTTTCCTGCAATACGTTCAATGTCTTGTTTAGTGAATGTAGCAATTTTAGTAATCGTTTTCATGAAAATAAGATCGTTAACATTGTTAAAGATTTAATTGCATTCAAAATTTTATAAGACTATATTTCATAGAAGAAGTTAAAAAACATTCCCTATCTTTCATGCCGATAAGTAATATTTTCGTTGAGCTTCTCTAATACGTTCTCATGTGGAGGCCTTGATTGTTTAAGGTCTTATCCAGCGGGCTTAATATTCATTACGTGAGTACTATCGTGAACACGACTGTAGTAGCTCACATATTAGCATATACAATTACTGCTTCTTTGTCAATGAAAATGTAAGTCTTCCATGTATTCCAAAAAAAATAATTCTTTCTGGGAATAAAAGCAGATATGAAATGGCAAATGAACCATTTTGTCACTTCAAGAATCAATATTAGGAATTAAATAAAAATATCTTTAAGAAAACAAATTTTCAAGTTACCCTTCCTTTCTCCACTTCTCTTGTTACCATTAAAATCACTCTGGAGTTTTCTTGATAAACCATCCTCCAAAAGTCAGCAACTGTTTCCGGTAAACATCCTTGGGTTGCAATATACTTCACATCACCTTCACCCTGAAAAGCAATGGGGAACATGAAAATTGCCTACAAATTAAAAATTTAACCCTCCTCGTCTAGTCACTTACTCGTCAGCTTCCTCAATAACTATTTATTCGTTTAGTTACTCATTCATTCGAACATTACTAACTTGTTCTTGCACTAACTTCTAATTTGATGGTCATTCCTCAGTAGTTTGCTGATTATTCATTCCCTTACTAACAAGCTCACTCAGTCACTCACCAGCTCGTCGCAAATTACCGAGACACTAAATCACAAAACCAGGCCTTCATTTATTTATTAGCTCCTCGCTCATTTACTTGCTTAGCAGTTCTTTATTTACTGGTTTAAAATTCAATTATTTATTTGCTCACTAGGAGCTCATTCACCGTTTATTAACTCATTAGTCACTTTTCACTGACTAGTTTAAGTATATAAGGGTCTATTTGATTTAACATTTCGCAATGTCTGACTCATGCATACGGTATCATGCATACGACATAAAGTAGGGGGGGGGGGCAAGCTGTCCCCTTGGAAAATTCCTCTTAATGGTTACATTACTGAGAAACTCACCAGCATAAGTAAAACCAACATTCCAGTTATTCATCGAGTTTTTTAGAAACTCAATAATGTTATCCGCAGCCTTTACCATTTTTAATGTTTCCAATACCCATGAGTGTGGAATCATATCATTGGCCTTCTTCTAACCAGACCATTCCTAAATTTGTATGTCTCTCTTTGCAATCACGTATTATCATTTTATTAATAAGCAATTGGTGTTTCGTCACCCTGGTTTTTTGTCTGCATCCTTTTTGCTCTGTGGGTAATTTATTATTCACCTCTAGGTAATCGTAGAAAGAATTTGAGACTACACCTATGAGGAGTTCCCACATTAGTGGTAGTCACGTAATTGGCCGATAGTTTCTCAAAGGAAGATCAAATATTAGCCGTGACAAAAAGTCAAGTTAATAATAATAATAATAATAATAATAATAATAATAATAATAATAATAATAATAATAATAATTAGTCCTGGGTATTGACATTAAACTGCATCCGGTTGTGGAGTTTCGACGTGGGCGAATGAGGTTACCCTTTGCCACAACTACCTCCAGGTCACCCTTGAGCAAGGTGTAGTACCCGTTAGCTCTCCCCGAGACCATGACGTACCGGGTTGGCATCCGGCGGGGGCTAGTCTGCTTCATAAGTGGAGGGGACTCTT
>RDPX01000017.1:2033392-2046294 GCA_003991215.1 Morbakka virulenta
CAGATATAGTCATGTTAGAAAAAGAATCAAGGAATAGTAAGATTATAGATAGCGCATGTTCTTTTGACACTCGTGTCATCGAGAAGGAAAGGGAGAAAATAGATCGCTATCAGCATTTGAAGTGTGAAATTAAAAAGATATGGAACTGTAGAGATGTCCAAGTGATTGTAATCATAGGTGCGTTAGGAACTATATCGAAGGGTTTTCAAAACTGGCGTAATAGAATAAGCCCTAAGATCTACTTCAGTACCCTACAGAAGGCTTGCTTGCTTGAAACTGCTTGAACTTTGCGATAAGTGGTGAATATCTAAGGTCGCAGAATGCGACTTGAAATTCAGCCCCAAACTCCAGTTATACCAACAAAAACTGTGTAAGTAATTTAAAATAATAATAATAATTGTAATAATAATAATAATAATAATAATTATTATTATTATTATAATATAACATATGCCGAATGTGTGGCCAACACCCATAGGGAATCATGCACATTGTCAGTGAGTGCACGCCGCTTGCTCAACGCGAGTACAAAAGGCGACATGACAAAGTGTGCTTGAACCTTCACTAGAACCTTTGTTGGAAGTATGGAATCCAGATGGCAGATCAATGGTATAATCATGTACCTGAAGCAGTCATTGGGACTGATAAGTTAAAGATTCTGTGGGATTTTGAAATACAGACCGACATTCAACTTGAACATAATAAACCAGACATCGCGGTCCTCTTGAAAGATACCCAGGAATGTCTCATTATTGATGTTGCTTGTCCAGATGACCACAGGGTGATAAAAAAAGAATGTAAAAAGATCTTACGCTACTCTAGCCAGAAAATTGAAATCCAACGTGTTTGAAAGAATGACGAATCTTTTTCTGACTCTTTTAAAAACCTTTCCACTCACCTATTTCCCTTGCCACGAAAAACCATGCCTTTACCACCACCAATTTTATTTTCTTCCTAGGTGCAGGTCTACTTATTCCAACCATATTATTAAATGTTCTCGAGCATGCTCTTCATCATTTTTCTCTCACCCCAAGTCAATGTTTTATCGCAATCAGTACTGTCAACGTTTTAAAATACTATCGGTACCTAGGTTACATAGTTTCACTATCTTTCGACCATCGTCCAGTACTAAAATGTTTATTTAATTCCCTTCACATTTCTGCCATTCACGGGTTCTCTTCTGTTCATATGCGCATGTCACAGATACTGTTAAGTCTAATTGCTCGAATAGTGAGCATTTTCTACTGTTAACACTGTGCTTCTACATCCTACATTGCTCTGTGCTCTCCTCGGACAAAAAAAATCTTTTTAATTACATATATAATATTTAAGTTAATAACGTACCATGTATATTTCAGGCTGCAAGTAATAATTCATAAATGGCATCAAATACTCACATCGATGTAGTTAGCGTTTATATAATCTGATCCCGGCATTTCCGAATCGCCATCTTCTAGTATGACTCTGGTATAGTCAACTGGGTAGAAGTCATAAAATGATTCATGTTACCAATTTTATTTCAAAATTTGAAAAATATAACTTAATTCCCTACACTTTCGGCCAAACTGGTAAAAAAAACGTAGTAAGGAAGCCAAAGTAAAATAATGATTTTTTGACAAAGTAACATGTTTTAATTCCCCCAATTACAGCTACGTTATATTTTCGTCTCCTTAATATCTACACAATCCCTGATATCCCCCAAAACATGCACGGCCTTAATATCAAATTTCTGATGAGACCATTTATAACAGCCTAAGGATCTGAGTAAGATAGTTCCACGTTCCAAGACCTGATTGTGACTCGGACCTGTTACCTACAGCTCAGTGGGCTTATAGTCTACAACGTGCCCCCAACTGCGTTATTTTTCGTAGTTCCTACAATACATGGCTAGCCTGACGTAAAGATTGACCAGTCCATTAATACCTGCCGATGGAGAAACCCAGTGAAGTGAACACAATGGCATTGACTAATACTATGGTTTGCTTTATCGTAAACCTATAAAAATATCTTCCATGTTATAAAGAAATGGGAATTACTACTTGCGATCGATCAGAAAACCTTAAGCAAAATCTAGATTCCGGTAAAAAGGCTGTATTTTTTATAAAACTCGGAGAAAAAAAATACAATATCGCAATCCCAAGCATCTACTGAAGGAAATTTTAAAAATGCGACAAAAACATAGATTGAAGTAGCGTTGCTATTAAACGAGATTGAAAGTGGAGTACACTGCACAGTTACTCATGCAAATGAAAATTTATGAAAAATGGAAAAGATGAAATGGAAGAACTGCTTCAATGCCGATTTGATGAAATACTAAGTAAATGAATGGAAAAATACAATCAGACTCCACACAAAATTGAAAAAGCCTGAACAAAAAGAAGAATTTCAGGAGGTTTAATCATCTCTCCTTTGGGGATACCTACCAAAAGAATAGAACCAACATTAAATCAGCACTTCCTTTGTTTGCTTCCAAGCAGAATCAGCTTGGCCAGCAAAGATATCACATCTGACCGTTTATATATCACTACCAGGCTAATATTTTGAATGACTAAACGCTCTTTTTAACTTACACTGAAACTAACAATATTAAACAAACACCTAAACAAACATGTATTGAGTTGCTTGGGTGTCCACCTCATTCAAAAATCATACTTTTCATAATAATTGTTCTTCCTATTAACTTATAGGCCTTGAACTTGAAGCTGATGCCAACTAAGACCTCGACATGGGCGTCCATGAAGGCAACCTCCACGTGGTGATGCCTGGATACTGATTAGCCAGGTTTTTCTGACTAATTAGTAACGAATAGCCTTCGATTCAAGCTGTTCTTCCGTACCATTGAAGAAATCGATCTCGTCGTTCATGTGATTTTGAATCTGGTTCGTCGTCGATTTGGAGAAATTTCTTTAAAATCCAACCAGGAAATGTGCGTCTTCGACGCCCCTGTAGTTGGGAGAGATATTCCCGGTGCANACATGGGCGTCCATGAAGGCAACCTCCACGTGGTGATGCCTGGATACTGATTAGCCAGGTTTTTCTGACTAATTAGTAACGAATAGCCTTCGATTCAAGCTGTTCTTCCGTACCATTGAAGAAATCGATCTCGTCGTTCATGTGATTTTGAATCTGGTTCGTCGTCGATTTGGAGAAATTTCTTTAAAATCCAACCAGGAAATGTGCGTCTTCGACGCCCCTGTAGTTGGGAGAGATATTCCCGGTGCAGCCTACTCACTTGGTCTCCAGCAGCTTACACACACACACACAATACCTCAACAAGTTGGGTTTTTCATTGATTTAATTATTGATTTATTGATTCATTCACTTACTTATATTATGGGTCTCAGTAAATAACTACATCCACTATGAGTAGTAACTGATGAGTAGTCACTGCTAATTAAATTAATTTTTTCAAGTTCACTAAGTTTTCTGAAACGGCAACAAAACTGTTTCTGCAAACCCCCTTCGCGTAAACCATCGTTTTTTGTGTGTTAACAGACGGGGCCTTCCTTGTTATTTTTTTTCTCCAAACTTCATATCTCAGTTTTGGGATGGTAAACATATGATGCCCACATGCATATGATTTAAAATATATGATGCCCTCGGGAAAACGTACATCTATAACAGAGGCGACGTCAACATAAAGGGGCTGCAAGAAATTAAATATGGGTTTTATTCAGGGCATACATAATATTTAATAACTGAAAAGTTTTAAGGCCTATCCAAAACGTATCTAGAAAAACAAGTATATAACTAACAGTCCGCTGTTTTTGAAGTCTAAAAAATTGGGCTCAATAGTTTCATGCGGGGGCTCCAGCTCGGAGTCTTTGGCAGGGTAAGATAATATCTACAAACTGATTGCTACTGAGGTCATAAGATTGATCGCGGAATTGAGACAAGACATTGGCATGCCATAACCTCAAACTTACGAACTCCCGACGGCAATTAGACTGCTCCATTTCCATCACATATAGTGTACCTGTACCGTTTTAGAAATGTTACAGAGTGACGGAACCTCCTTAATAATATATCTTTTTTCATTTACCAATTTTCACTGGCAACGTTCAGACGACACTACATGACAAGAAGTTGCCTCTACAAATCTACGAAATCACGCCATGCATTATTTATTAAAGAGCTGAAATCTTTCGAACCATATTTTCTTGCCGAATTTTTATTAAAAACCAGGAGTTCCATAATGCTTCTCGTTTAAAATTTGGTAGTACAAAATACATTCGGTAGACTTGCATTTTCACAACACCAAAAATTACATCAGTGATGGCAATGTACGTACATGGCAAGATGTTTTTAAACCTGTTTTTTGACTTATTCTCATGCCTAAGTCCTTCTTTCCTTGTGTATATATGCCTGCTTTCTTGCTGTTGTAATTGCTATAAACGAAATAAATATAGGCATTAACAGGAATTCATAGTAGTAAGCGAGTAATAACGACAAAATATTGAGTTTGTTGTATTACGCAATGTTCCTCCAGTCATTCTCCTTCTTATGGAAACTCAAAACAATAAATAAAGAATTCCAAACAAGTACTAAAAGGCAATGACGTAGTGTGTCAGTGAAGTACCAGGTAATCCATTCTCATTTAAATTTTATTGACAAAAGATATGCATCTGTTGGCAATTTAATCTGGTTTTTGCAGTAAATCCGGGTTTCAGTATAAATCCCAAAGACCTTGAAATACCAGACTGACTTCTGTCGGGTTTCAGTCTGACTGGGAGGAAGCCCTCTTTGGCCTTGTTTAGTAGCCCTCCTCGAGATGGTTCCTCGATAAAAACACCAGCAGTAGTGTTAGCTCATTAACACTTCTCTTATAAGAGGAAAATGTGGCAGACCCAAATTGCTGTCGCTCATTTTAATATCATCCGCTAAGGCGCCATGCTGATGATCTGCGTTTAGGTGATGGCTTCCGGCATCTATTTCTACTTTTAATTTTTGAGACAATTATATTCTAACGAATGGCCACAAAATTTGGCAGACCTTTAATGGTCACCCGTTAAGATGAGCTTTGGGACCCAGGAATGACTTAATACCCGAGAGTATAGACTCGAAATGTGGTAGCACTGATTCCACAAAGACCTGGAAAACCTATTATGGCGGATCTTCACTAGACGATTTTTGTGACGATCGTCCTAAAAATTCGCTACGAATTTTCTCATGAAATTTTCAACGATTTCGTACAGGCATCTCCACTACTAGACGACTTTTTGGCGTTTTTTTGTAAACGAAAAACACATTTCGTAATGGCTGCCGTAAATAAAAGATATGTTCTCTATTTGCTGCTTCGTCGAAGGAAATTACTTCTTCGTTATCAGCGTCAGAAAATGCTTAATCAGAATAAGGAAACTATAAAAAAGAAACGTCGGTTCTGGGTAAGAAGGCTCTATGAGGAAAGAAATAGAAAGGGAGAATTTCAGCTTTTGATACAAGACTTACGACTACACGACCACGAAATGTTCTTCAAGTACTTTCGTACGCTGAACTGATGAAATCGCTGCAAGCGTTTTTTCTGAAATCTGATTGGCTAATTCTTTGACGATCGTCAAGCGCACAACGAAAAGTTAAAACTGTTTTAACTTTTCGTCAGAACCAAAATCGTCAGAAGTTTCGTCAGAAAAGCTTATTCTTTGCTAGTGCGCATGTGTCGTCAGGAATTCTCCTGACGATCGTCACAAAAATCGTCTAGTGGAGATCCGCCTTTATAGTCAAAAAATACTTTCTTCTTAGCGTTCAGTAATGTCAGAGGTTTCCGTTCCTACTTTATTCTGTGAAAGCTTTCCTGCTTTCTGATGTACCTCATATGTTTGCACTTACGTGAGATATGCCTCAATGAAAGTGTTGGAAATGGAAATCTCGATTGATAAAACTCTGAACAGACATCCAACTGCTAACGTCTTTGTCTTTGGTGACAATATTTGCCATTACATGACCTGGTTGAGTCCTTCTTAGAGAGGAGACAGACCTGAAGAAGTTTACTTCGCTCTTGTTTGTGATCTTGGACAGGTTATCGATTTCCCAACAAGATTTTCTGATTCCGACTGAGGCCAACCTTTTTGATATCTTTTTTACTTCTACCCCCGAGCATTGTTTAGTTTTGTCAATTGCGTCTTTTCGATCTTCTGATTATTTTGCTGTCACTGAATGGGTTAAGACAACAGTTTTAAATCTTGCTGACAAGCAACATCATCGCAAGAGTTAAATTGGCCAGGCGTACTGTGAAGGATTTGACCAATTTCTTGGTGATATTGGGATTTAGTCTTTCGCAAATCTGCATCCGATGCTACAGCTAAATTCACAGAATGGGCTCAGCTTGGTATTGAAACGTTTGCACCTAGTCGTAGTTACAAAACCTAGTATTCTCCTCCATGCCTCAACGCTTATTGTTCTTTTACCATTGGTAATCACAATCACTTCTATATTTAGTTCCAACGTGAAGAAATTGAATAATTTCAGGTTACTTCCAGAAGGACATGCAATGCTTTTGCAAAGGGTGATTTTTTGATGCTAAATTTTGCTATGCTGAGCGAGTGCGTGAAGTTACTTTTTCAAAAACAAAAATAGTCTCTTGTCGAAAAAGTCTAAAGTCGAAGTTTCTGGAAGATTTACATTAGTGTTTTGCATTCTGTCAAATCAATTATTCCTCCACTTTATGACGGTGTTCAGGTTTCTATGACATTCAGGGGAGAAAGCTGATTTCTTTGCTGATTCTTTTCTGTCAATTTTTCTCTAAATAGAACCAGTGTTTCTTTGCCAGATTTTCCTTCGCAAACTGATCAGATTTCAAATCTGTCATCATAAATCTAAGGTTCATTGCAAAGGTTTTTTATGGGCTTGATCAATCTAAAGCTTCTGGTTTAGATTTGAATCCGGTAGTTCTCTTGAAAATGTGCTTCTGAGCCATCTTGCTTTCTGTCCAAACGTTTCAGTCACGGCATATCGCAGTCTTGTTTTCAGTATTCCCTGAAGGTTTCTAATGTTGTCTCTATCTCCAAGAATGCAGGTAATCCATCTGATCCTGGCAAATATCGCCCTGGAAGTCGTCTTTCTATCATTAAAAAGATGTTTAAGCGACTTGTCAACAATGCAGTGGTGGAATTTTTTTAGGATTTTGGTTGATGTTTAATAAGGAGAGGATCTTGCTCCACTGGTGACCTGTTGACTTATCACAGCAAGTATGAATAGATTTATGGATTATTCTGGTGAAGGTGCTATACCTCTTGATATTTCCAAAGCATTTAATAAGTTGTGGTACGCTGCCTTGTGTTAAAGCTTTTAAGATACGGGATTTATGGCAGGGTCATTGGAATAATTCTCTGGAATAAGTATTTTCTTCTTCAATCAGCCTTTTCCAACTTCATATTAGGTCGGCCGCTCGACACTTACTTCTCAAATCGCCCTGTCCTTCCAGTCTTTATCTGCAACCTCAACCTCCCGCATATCTCGCTTGATAACATCTAGCAGCCCAATTTTCTGCCTCCCTTTACTTTTCTTTCCAGGCACAGATGTTTCTCTGGCCTTCGCCGCATAAAATGAGCATACAACCTTAATCTTCCCTCTCTTGTTTTGTCTATGAATAATTCAGTCCTTCCACTCAATTAAGAACTGGATCACAACAGTTCCCTGGGTTTCCAGTAGGTGCAAAATATCATAAGGTGGATTTTTTGCTTCAGAAGGTCGTGATACTTGTGCAAACTGTCCACCTGTATAGATTAAAAGTAAATTTCCTGTTGTTTGCTGAGGATTCCATTTTATCATATCTTCCTTAACAATTTACCCTCAACAACGCAAAACCTGCTCTAAATTGTTAAAAAGTAACTTAAATGACAAGAAACCCAATTTTATCATTGAAGACGATATACGTCACAAAATTTTAGAACGGGTTAAATGGCAAAACAGCTCGAAGTATTTCTTGTAAACAGGTACACCGCAAAGCAGCGGATGTAGCTACCCGAGGCTAAAAAGAAACTTTAATCTAACTAACTGAAAACATACGGGCCAAGCACTGCTAGCAAAGACCTCACAAGCACTCATTACCTTAAGGTTATGCCTGTCACCATATATATATATATATATACACATATACATATGTACACACATATATGTCTGTGTGAGTCTCTCCCTCTCTCCCCTCCTCTCTCCCTCTCTGTCTGTCTGTCTGTCTGTCTGTCTGTCTGTCTGTCTCTCTCTCTCTCTCTCTCTCTCTCTCTCTCTCTCTCTCTCTCTCTCTCTCTCTCTCTCTCTCTCAGTGTGTCTCTGTCTCTGTCTCTGTCTCTGTCTGTCTCTGTCTCTGTCTGTCTCTCTGTCTGTCTGTCTGTCTCTCTCTCTCTCTCTNATTAAATAAATTAATAAATAAATCCACCCACTAAAGAATAACTTTACAAGTAATTGCATTTACAAGTTTTTACCTTCACTCCATGACAAATGGCCAAAGAAAACACTGTAGCATTTGCCAAGTCAGTACGATAAGAGAAATATTGTAAAAAGACATTCATTATTCAAAGTGTTTTTAGTTTTCAATAGTCCCTATAAATGCCTTATCTGAGAATATTTTACTGAGTTTCTGATAATAACAGGAACTCAAAAAATATTTTTGTGACCATCTCAAACCAAGGGCACTGACATAATCTGCGAAACGAAACACTATTTTGTTGTAATTTTAACCATTTTGGTTTGCTGAAAAATGATTTTTGGTGGGGTCTTCCTTTGTCAATCCCAAAAGCCACTTCAGTTTAAACAGTTACATGATATAAAAATTGGGGTTTTCACATTTTTATCATTTATAATTTATGATCGAAGAAGTAACCAATATCGATAAAAAAGGTTATTTTTTCCCATCAAAAACGTCTCCCTGATGAGATTAAAGGAGTTGTTCGAAATGAAAGTGTAATTCTAGATGCAGAAGAGAACAAAAATTTCTAGGCAAGTCTTTTGGACAATGTGGTAAGATACAACGAGGTGGCAGAATGGCTGAAGATAATAAAAATGCCCACAAGAAATGTACCTGTGAATGAGGACGACTCTGATCTTTAAAGATAAGTAAAAAGGAAATCTGGTGTTAAATTTTAAACCAATAACGTGTTTGCCGATGATGTGGATGCTGTTCACTGCGATAATTGCTGAGGAAATATACAGCAACTTTGAATCAAACAACATACTACCAACAGAACAGAAGGCCTGTAGAAAGAAATGTTGGGAAACAAAGATCAATTATTCATAGATAAGATGGTATTAAAATGGGTGGCCATCATCTCAGAAAGAGCAGGCCAAAAGTGGAACATTTATTTTACAATGGTGACCTGAAGCTCTATACAAAAGATCCAGAGGAGTTAGAGACATTCTCATTCAAACAGTCAAGGTGTTCAGTAAAGACAAAGGAATGAACTTTGGAATCGAAAAATGTGCAATAGTTCAGATAAAAAGAGGAAAATTTGAAATGAGTCAAGGAATTGATTGTCTGACAGCAAAAAGATAAGATCGTTGCATGATCAAGAAGGGTACAATTGGTAACAATTTTTCCATTTAATGATATAAAGCCCAAGGAAGTAAAGGAAAAGTTAAAGGAAGAAAATGCTGTAAGAGTGAGAAAAATACTAAAATCACGACTGAATGCTGGAAATGTAATCCAAGCCATAAATGCGCGAGGGGTATATCTAATACGATACAGTTCAGGAATATTGGGTTGGACAAGATTAGAATTACAACAACTGGACAGGAAAATAAGGAAATTGCTGAACATCTAAAGAAAACTACATTCCCAGGCTGAAAGTGAGCAGAGGCAGAGGATTGTTAAGTAATGAAGAATGTGTAAATATCGAACAAACTAGCATTGGCTATTACACCAGCAACAGCAGCGAAAGATTATTGGCAGAAGTTGGGAAAGAGGGCACTGAGCCTGATGGAAATGTCTCGAAAGATAAAAAAAAGAACTTACTAAGGAAAGGAAGAATAGATATCTTCAAAAGAAACGTCATCCGATTTTCCACACAGAGACAATGGACATAAGAGATGAGGAGAATCCATGGACTTGGCTTTGGAGTGGGTTTCTAAAGAACGAAACGGAGGGGATGGTTTTAGCAGCACAAGACCAAACCTTGAGAATGAACTGGGTAAAAAGCAATTTAAATAAAGAAAACTAACTGTATCATCTAAATGCAGAATTTTGGGGGATTGAGGAACGAGACCATTGCTCATGTGGAATCTGAATGCCAAAATTGCTCATTGCACATTGACGGAGTTAAATGTGTTGCGAAGAAAATGAGACTGTCGAACACCTTTAAACCGGTTGTCCTAAATAGTGGATGTCGTACAAGGCATAACAGAGCTCTGAGGATTTTCGGAGTCAACTGGGAGGAAGAATACGAATTGATAGGAGTGGGCGTGGTTTGGTACCAAGAGCAATGCCTCAGAGAAGTAGTGCTGGAAAATGATAAGGCAAAGCTTGTATGGGATTCTGAATTCAAACTCGGAAAAAGAAATATAGCGTGAAGACTTAATATTGGAGTAAAAGAAGAAGAAAAAGACTTGGGTCTGTGACATTACCTGCCAACAGAAGCGGAACATGGAAACTAAGAAATAGGAAAAACTAACAGATTACCGACCGTTGTATTCGAAAAGAGAGAAAGACACCTTGGGTCTGAGATTAACACTGTATCAGCAGTGATTGATGTCCTCAGTGGAGGCGTAAATTTGAACGCAATTTCAGTAAAATTCGACAAAGGGGATATTGCAAAAAGGATGGCCGCAATACAAAATACAATAATCATGGATAGCAAGACCATAATTCGTAAAGTGACGTCAGGACATGTCCAAACTATTGACCCTTAAATATGTGGCTCTGTCTTTATTTTATAACTAACAATTATTGGTAGTTAAAAACATTGGCTAGAACTATCTGTAGCTTTTTCTCAAATAATAATACAAACCACGAAACTGGATAAAGAAGGCCGATTTCAATCAGAAAATGAGCTTCTGGTTAATGCAGAACATCATCAAGGACTGCGTACAAATTATGTGAAATTTCACATTGACGAAACAGGAGAAATACCGCCTCCGCACATGCAAAGAGAATAGGGAGAATGTAAGCAAAAATTGTGTGGAAAGCTTGCATGACAGGAATAAAAGCGACGTCGTCTTAACGTTGGAAAGGCAATTAAAAGGAAGCTTTGCTATTTGTAAAAATTTAAAAAGAATACAGAGCTGGTGGGTTCATGAGCTGTGACATGCTGTTAAATCAGATGTAGTGAAAACTTAATGGAATTTCAATATCTATTGTGAAAAAAACACAATATCGGAGGCCATATATATATCTGTTGTATGGAAGCAGGAAAGGTCATGTCAAACGATTGCCATTGCTGTGCCCGATGGTCTTCGTATTTTTTTGCTTGTTGATGGATGGTCCTTGCAAGATTAAGGTCATGCTGCCATTTTTTGTTGCATATTTCACTTAACTCCTGTGGCTGTGTAGGTGTGCTTGCAATACCCTTTTCTGGCTTGTTGGTGAATGTGTCTTTCTAATTCATCCACCACTAAACGATGTTTAATTATTCGATAGTAAAATAGTACGGGCAATAATAATAATAATAATAATAATAATAAAATAATAATAATAATCATCATCATCATCATCACCATATACATACACATTTTTTTATTTGTTCGTTTATACATAGTTTTGTTGGGTTTTGTTGGATTGCGGGGGAGGGGGGGGTTGTAATGTTTGTTTGTTTCTTTTCAAATAATCTATTGTTCATGTCTAATCTCACATGACCTTTGCCCTTGGTTGCTGGGGGAGACCCGGTAGGTCATTGTACCAAATTCCCAATGTTAATAAAACCTCAAGTTACGACTGAAAAGAAGATGGAAATAGGCATAATCTGAGAAAAGGCATATTTCGAAGCAAAATCTAGGGGGTAATGTAGCGCGATTAAAAATAACGTGAAGGAAAACATCAAACTGAATGAGAAGGTGAACGAAAGCAGAGAAGGAAATATCCTGAGAATATTAAAGGTGAGGAGGATGAATATACTGGGGTCATGAGAGAACCAATTGAAGAGGTTCGACAGGCCTTAACACCAACTACTTTGGACAACATCGAGAAAAGGTAAAGACCAATCAAACTCAAAAAAGGAGTATCAAAATCAGAGATTGACAGAAAAAACAGATACTTGAAAACACCTGGGTAACAATGATAATGTATGTAAAGTGGTGGGCGTAGTCAATGCCATCGCAAGAGTGATCGAAGAAAGAAAACATTTAAAACGGAATGGATGAAAGAAAACCAAAAGACAGGGCGAGAGAAAGAGGAGAATGAGAAAGAGTGGAGCAAAATCAAGAAGTTTAAGCAGATTTTGGCATTGAGGTATATATACATATATAAATTTACACACAAAAAAAACCAAACTGTTTTTGAAAACGACTGCTTGAGAACCATGCACGGGAAAAGGATTATTGACAAAGTGAGGGTGAGCACCATTAGGAAAACACTCAGCTGTAAAACAACAATTATCGAAATGGTAAAGAAAAGAAGACTAGTTTGGTTTGGTCACATCATCAGAAGAGGTGATGCAAGTAACATACATTGTGCCTACGAAGAAGACTTTGTTGGGAAAAGACCTAGCGGTAGACCCCCAATGCGATGGAAAGACCAAATACGAGAAGATTTCAATATGCCTCTTCCCACTATTGAATAGAAATGTGCAAGGATCTGAGAAGATAATGCAAAAACGTCAGTCAAATCACACACACACACACACACACAAATATATATATATATATATATATATATATATATATATATATATATATATATATATATATATATATATTTGTGTGTGTGTGTGTGTGTGATTTGACAGTCGTTTTATTATATATATATATATATATATATAAAA
>RDPX01000017.1:2048653-2124434 GCA_003991215.1 Morbakka virulenta
ATTATATATATATATATATATATATATATATATATATATATATATATATATATATATATAGATAGATAGATAGATATATACCGTGTACCTATGAACATCAAATAAGTATGTTAATAGAAAAGAGGAAGATAGGTAAACATAATGAATTACAGATTTGGGCATATTAACAACCTGAATTTACCTGCTTGAGGTGAACAACTGTTCCTCCTGCTCGCTCAACCATCGGATTTTTTCTATAATATTCTATTAATCCCGTCAAATCTTCAAAGGAAGGGCCGCCGCCAACATCGTATCTGCCATCAACATTTCGTATTATAATATGGATGACCTTTTCGTCTACTCTAATGAATCAAACAAACAAAATAATGCATGATTTACAATCATTTTCATTATCGCATGACAAGAAGTGCATGCTACTTAACAAAGTTGTGCCAATGTTCCTCAGTGAATTGTTAATATGGGCAACAGGACTCCTTGCAAAGCTACCAAAAATGAATACTCCAAATTACGCATTCTATCAATGTAGATAATACTACCCATGATCATACAATGTCAACTACAATTTTGTTGGTTGCACAGGTGTAACAGTAGTGCCTCAAAAGTTACAAGTCTGGTCCTCATCGGAGAACCTGACAACTAACGATATCATACTCCAATCGCTTACATTATGAAAATTTAAACGTTTGCGGGGTGACACCATACTGGATCATCCAAGGACGTCGACCTTTTCGGCCATTATGAGAAATGTTCTCTAAATTTTAAGAAAGTTTTACAAATTTACAATAAAATCAACTAGAGGTGACTAATTTATTGCACCAATATATGGCATCTATACCGGTAGTGAGGCAAAAGCCTTATGCTGGGTCTTTCATTGATAGCACCCCTTATAAAAAGGGGTACTATCAATGTAATGTTTTTCACAGAAATCAACCCATGAAAGGCCCCTAGAGAGGGGTCACAACAAGTAAAGAAGGACAGAAAGCACGAAATACACCACGGATAAAAGACATACGAATCACTTCCAAAAGTCCTCCAGTTGAATAGCACTTCCTTTTGGCTGGTCGAACATCAGTGTACAGGCATTTTAAGACCATAGATCCTGCAAGAGGGGCCCCAAAACTAAAAACCCGACCAAGGAGGAACAAGAGTCCTGCACTTAATCTTAATCAAAATGCCGAGAACCAAAATCAAAACTGTTACTAAACTCAAAAAATATAACATATCATATTGACCCTGTACCTTTCCATTCATCGTGTATGCTTGCTGGGAAGATTTGGCGACTGCATTTCTTAAGACTTAATACACTCAAAAGATCACTTTTCGTTTTAAATCATCTCAAGAGGAACGAAAAGAAAAGAATTGAAGTACCAGTTAATAGGAAAACCCCTGAATAAACCAAACTATCGATTGAGGATTACCTTTGCACAAATTTGCATTTATGGAAAAAAGCATAAAATCTCATTGGCCCACGTTAAGAAATTCGGAAATCGATATGGAAATGAGGTGTATAACGATCATTAAGCTGAACGTATGCAAACAATCAATCTTTCTGTAAATAGGAAATTACTTGGATAAAGTAAGCCAGTTTCCTGGATTGGTTATCTACTACAAAGTTACATAAATTGCATAAAATAATAATGTAAAATGATAAATTGTTTCAAGTTCTTTATTTCCTTTTTATTATTTTTGGCCGTTGAATACAAAAATTCAATCTAAAATTTCACCAAGATATTGTTCTTTTACAGAGTTGTACTTACAACAAAATGTTACATTAGCACAAGCTATAATTTATTTTGGGGTATGACATCATTTCAGAGCATTCCGCCTTAAGCTGGGGCTGTGAAAAAGGTTTATTATTGGAAATGGGTGCCTAAAAACATCTTTTGGTGATTTTTTTCAATCAAAATATGCTCAATACTTCTCCATAAATAGTAAAGATTTTAAAAAATAAGTAAATTTGACAATTGAATGAAATCCAAAGCAATACAGTTTCAAATACTTACCTTGCTGTGATGACATAATTTCCAGGTCTACTAACACTCTCCCGAACAAGAAAACTGCCGTTTTTTCCTCTGTCTATCAGGATAAGCTCTGCTTCTTTTCCTGATATGTTGCCATGAAACCATCTGAAATAGAAATTATACCAACAATATATTTATTGCCAGTATTAAGATTGTTAGGCTTTATAAAGTGTAACTACATTAAAGCATTCCTGATCAATACCCAGGATTTGTGCTGTGCGTTTGGTGTTTGACTTTAACCCGAGAAGCATTCTGTCTAAGTGCAGTATTCTGCTCATGGTTGGCGGTGCCAAGCGATGCTACCAAGTTCTTCGATCGTCCTCCATCCATTCAACAATAATAACAAAGTTCATGTCCAGCATGACAGCCCGCACAGGGAGATGGTTTTCACCTGCCAGACGAGAAAACTTAACCCCGGCTACCGACCAGTAGCTTTAGAGGTTAAGCACCTTCCTCAATAATAATAATAATAATAATAATAATAATAATAATAATAATAATAATAATAATAATAATAATAATAATAATAATAATCTGAAAAGAATCAAAGAAAAGTATAGGGTAAAAGAAAGGGAATAAAAACTTTTATTGAAGAGCTAAAACAAAGAATGATTGTGAAATGCGGAAAGCTCAAAAGGTATGAGCAAAGAATCAACCAATTTAGGCAGAACTGTATCTTCAATGTAGATCAAAATAAGATATATGAGTTAAATGGCAACGAATTTAATGGAAATGAAGTGCCTAATGCAGAAAAAAGTAGAGAATTTTTGGGTGGTATATGGTCGATTGAAAAGGAGTATAATAGGGAAGTAGAATGGTTGAAGGATTTGAGAGAAGAAAGTAGCAATGCTCCAATTGAACAAGAAAGAATGGTTATAAGTGAAGAGAAAGTAACAAAGCAATGTAGAAAGATACCTAATTGGAATGCCCCTGGTAGTGATGGTGTTCAGGGATACTGGATCAAAAACTTCAGCAATCTTCACGAGAGAATAGCTAAACAACTAAATGATATTTTAATGGGAGAAAGAAGTTTGCCTGAGTGGATGATATATGGAAGAACAGTGTTATGCCAGAAAAATTCTAGGGAAGGTAATATTGTATATAATTATCGTCCCGTTACGTGCCTTGTTACGTGTATTACCTGAAGAACAGAACAGGTGTAGGCGTAAGTGTCGGGGCACAAAAGACCAACTGTTAATAGACAAGACTATTCTAAAAGTTTGCAAGAAAAGATATACGAACCTTGCAATGCCATGGATCGACTACAGAAAGGCGTATGATTTTGTTCCGCACAGTTGGCTAAGTGAGTGCATGGAATTGTTTGGTGTAGTTGAGAATGTAAGAGAGTTTCTAAGGCGAAATATGAAACAGTGGAAATTAGCACTGACAGCCAATGGAGAGGATCTTGGAGACGTTGAGGTGAAAAGAAGAATTTTCCAAGGCTGACTTGGAAAATTGGAGACTGACTCCAAGGAGACAGTCTTTCGCCGCTACTGTTTGTATTAAGTATGATACCTTTGTCTTTGATTCTACGAAAGGTAAATTTACTATCTACTATCTGAGGTGGAGATTGAAATAATTAAAAGAAGTGTCTCAGAAAAGGAGACAGAAACTGACTTGGTTGTTAACATTGAAGATGTAGATCAGGATAATGCTGTGGCACAATCTGAACCTGTGCTTGATGTAGACATACGTGACGACGTCAACTTACCTGAAATGCCAACAGGGTTTGATGATGAACACAATGTAGAGAGAACAGTGGAAGAACAACAGGTAATAGACCATATATGCGCCATTATGAAGGAAACGGATAAATTCTTTTTCCAAGGATTGAAGAAAGCAGACAGAAAAAAGTTAGCAGACGTTACCAAAAGTGCTAATGAAGTGATAGCCGATGTTAAGACAAACACCAAAACTGAAAAGAATGACATAATCGTTGCAACGTCGATTTACATTGCTAGAAAGCTTGGTTTAAGAACCCAAACAAATGAAAGGAGAGCACCAAAAGAACCCTGGTGGAAGCGAACGATTAAACAGTCAATCGATGAGATTCGAAAGCATATTAATATATTGAAAAGGAAGTACGGTGAGAATGTTAGACGGAATAAGTACTCTGCATTAGAGCAGAAATATTGGATTAAAGGTTACTGAAGAACTAAATCAGAGATTAATAGCAAAATATCACAAAGTTAAAAGGTGTGATGAGAGAATCCATCAATTCAGACTTAATAGAACGTTCAGCCAAGATCAAAAGAAAGTTTATCAAGAGTTAAATTGGTCTGAGAAAGCTGAGAGGGTCATACCAGGTGCCGAAGAAAGTAAGGCATTCTGGTCGGATATACGGGGGAAAGAAAAGAAGCACAGTTCAGAAAAGGAAGGGCTTCAAAAATTGAAAGAAGAAATGAAAGATGTAGAACAGGACAACTTGATAATTTCTGAACTTCTGGTAAAAGAACAAGTTAAGGGAATATCCAAATGGAAAGCACCGGGGTCAAATGGGGTTCAAGGATACTGGCTGAAACATCTGACAACACTCCATAGCCGTATCAAATGAATAAGCTGGTTAATGGTAGTAAGTCAATTCCTGATTGGTTGACCAAAGGCAGAAATGTCCTTTGCCAAAAGGATCCTTCTAAGGGAAACGACGTAGGAAACTTCAGATAAATTTCCTGTCTACCACTAATGTGGAAACTAATGACGAGTATTATTTCTGATAATATTTATAAATACCAGGAAGAGAATAAGATGCTCCTTGACGAGCAAAAAGGTTGCAGAAGGAGAAGTAGGGGTACTAAAGACCATTATAAAGGAGTGTAAGAAAAGGCACAAAAATCTGGCAATGGCGTGGATCGATTACAAAAAAGCGTATGTTCAGAAGGACACAGTGGATATTAGACTGCAAGTTGAGTCATGCATGCTTGCATAACTGTAAACTAATTAAGTTAATACCCTGTGTGGGAGGACAGATTTCTTTGTAAATATTTTGATGTTTTGGAAGTGGGTGGTACAGTTAATGTAATTAGAATTGTAAAACTTGCTATTATAGTGAGTGGGCAATTTAGTGTTTTGATCTATGTGGGAGTGTTAGTGTGGAATAATTTGTTGACACTTGAAAACATAGGATTGTATAAATTGAGTTAAGATGCAAGAGAAAATCAGTTGAGTTATGATGAACTATCGACTGGTCATCTTGACTCTTGTACGAGTTTTTGCCTTATATCCTCGGCAACAGCGTATGCTATGATCCCCCACTCCTGGATAATTTAATGTCTAAAACCGGTAAGTGTATCCGAAAACATCATAAAGTTTATTACTGAGTTCATGGAAAAATGGAAGTCAGTCTTAACAGCATGTGGTGAAAAGTTATGCGAGGTTGACATCAGGCGAGGTATATTCTAGGGGGATAGTCTGTCTCCCTTGTTGTTCGTAATTTCCATGATTCCTCTCTCCAGTATACTAAGAAAGATGGGTACTGGATACACCTTAGGGGCTGTGAAAATCAACTATTTGTTTTTCATGGACGATTTAAAGTTGTTTTCGAAAAACTAAAGTAAGATCAACAGTTTGGTGTCTAGTGTACACGCATTTAGCAAAGATATTTGAATGGAATTCGGATTTCAAAAGTGATTAAAAATGAGGGCTAAAGCTTGACTGACGGTAACATCACAAAAGAAGTCAACCAAAATGGTTACAAATATCTTGGTATTATTGAGTCTGATAAGATCAAGGAGGATATAGTTAAAGAATCTTTCCGGAAAGAGTACCTTTGGAGGGTAAGACTAATTTTGAAATCAAAATTGCAAGGGCGAAATAAGGTAACAGCAATCAACACCTGGGCTGTATCCCTAATGCGATACACAGCAGTCACCGTTATACAGGATGTATTTCGAGAGGGGTGAGAGCGTCAGGCATGTCGTAAATGAGAGTTCGAAGTGGGCACAGAAAGAATATAAAAGACGTCATGATAATATGGCAAGATATGTCCATTGGGCAATGTGTCGTACGACAGGTTTAGAAAGGGCGAACGAGTGGTACAACCATAAGCCAGATGGTTGTAGCTAAAATGAAGAACACAAACTGTTATGGGCCACGATGATACAATGCGACCAACACATCGAAGCTAGAAAGCCTGATATTTAGATAATAAATAAAAGAACAAAAGAAGCTAAAATAATAGGCATCGCCATTCCAGGGGACAAAGGGTAAACGTGAAGGGAAAGGGAAAGATTGACAAATACCAACCATTGAAGGGTGAAATTCCACGGTTATGGAAGCTAAAGAAGGTTAAAGTGATTTCTGTTGTTATAGGTGCGTTGGTAAGAAGCTAGAATCACATTTGAAGGATTGCGATGAAAACACCAAAATAAAAGTTATACAGAAAACAGCATTGTTGGGATCATTCCACTAATACCATTGTCTCTCGTCCTAAGATCATTGCCTATGGGATATATGCTGGTAAAGACGAGCCAAAGATCAACCACTTTCTTTTCATGGATAATCTGAAGCTCTTTGGAAAGTCTGAGAAAGAGATTGATTCACTAGTACGAACTGTTAAATTTGTCAGTAATGATATACGTATGGAGTGTGGGATATCAAAATGTGCAGTAATAGCTATGAAAAAGGATTTCGTGTGGCAACTGATGCCATTGAATTGCCTAGTGACCTGTGCATTGGTGAGCCCGAAGAAGGCGGGTATAAATATCTGGGCGTTTTGGAAGCTGAGGATATTCTAGAAACAGAGGTTAAAATCCGGGTAAAGAAAACCTATTTTGAACGCTTGCATAAACTGTTGAAAACCAAACTGAACTCGAAAAACCTCATTTCAGCCATTAACATATACGCTGTTGGTGTCGTTAGGTACAGTGCAGCTATACTTGACTGGGAGCAAGGCGACCCTCAGGAGATGGACCGACAGACGCCCAAGCTTCTACACAAATATAAGGCGCATCATCCCAAGTCGAATTTAGACCGTTTTTACATGAAGACAAAGCATGGCGGGAGAGGCCTCATAAGTGTGAGCGATTGTATTGCAGCAGAGAAACGAAATCTAGATTACTACCTGGTGAACAGCGAGGAAGATCTTCTGCGGCATGTGAGTTCGACACTTAAACTACAACAAGGTGCCACTGAAGGAAAGCTGGAATACAAATCGAGGATAGAGGGTGAACGGATAAGACACTGGAAAGCAAAGGATTTATTTATTTATTTATGCATGGCAAGTTTGAAAGGAACACAGAACAGGTAAAAACTGACGACTCTTGGTTATGGTTGTCACGCGGCAAGTTCAAGAGAGAGACGGAGAGCTTGTTGATTGCCACGCAAGAACAGGCATTGGCCACAAACTCTGTAAAAAAGAAATAGTATAGGACTGTCAAGAGTAACATATGCCGAATGTGTGGCCAACACCCGGAGAGAATCATGCACATTGTCAGCGAGTGCACACCGCTCGCTCGCTCAACACGAGTACAAAAGGCGACATGACAAAGTGTGCTTGAACTTTCACTAGAACCTTTGTCGAAAGTATGGAATCCAGGTGGCAGATCAATGGTATAATCATGTACCTGAAGCAGTCATTGAGACTGATAAGTTAAAGATTCTATGGGATATTGAAATTTAGACCGACATTCAACTTGAACATAATAAACCAGACATCGCGGTCCTCCTGAAAGATACCCGGGAATGTCTGATTATTGATGTTGCTTGTCCACGTGACCACAGGGTGATACAAAAAGAATGCAAAAAGAACCTAAGCTACTCTGGTCTGAAAATTGAAACCAAGCATATGTGGATTGTTAAAGCAAATGTCATCCCAATCATAATTGGAGCTCAGGAAAGTTAATTAATAAATAATAATAATAAATAGAAATCAGCAAAATGTGGAGCACTAAAACGACTGTCATTACAGTTGCTCTTGGACTTATTAGAAGAGGAAGAAAATCGATATGCTGAACAAATACCTGGTAATATTAGAATCAAAGAACTGCAGAAAACGGTGCTTCTTGGAACTGAACATTTACTAAGAAGAACTCTGTCCATGACTTAGCCCCAAGATCATAGGTTGATCCCGGCATATTCAAAGGTCTGAAGTACACAAACGTTGTAAAACATTTTTTATTATAATAATAATAATAATAATAATAATAATAATAATAATAATAATAATAATAATAATAATAATAATAATAATAATAATAATAATAGTAATAATAATAATAATAATAATCAAGGACAAAGTGAATTCAACTTGCAAGCTGATAGACATGAGTGTTCCATGTGATAAAAATATTTCAATCAAAGAAATGGAAAAGAAAAGCAAATATCAAGATCTTGAAATTGAGATACATAGGATGTGGAAAATGAAAACGGAAGTAATACCTGTTGTGATAGGAGCACTCGGTACCNAATAATAATAATAATAATAATAATAATGCATTTCGTTTGAAAATGGTTCCTGGAAAGAGCTGAAGTTCATTTCGAGGGGGTTCTCCCTCAATCCCGGTTCTAAACCAGGGGCTTTAAAGAATAGCAGAGGTTTGAAGAATAGCAGAGGTTTGAAGACCACCTAACACAACTGGGATCTCTAGCTCTTTTAAATATCTTTCCAACCGTCTTGACACCACGTCCAGGGCACCTACTACAACTGGGACAATTTTGGTTCTCACACCATACATTCGTCTTACTTCCAAGGCCAGTGGGGCGTAATTAGTACATTTCTCATTCTTCTTGTCAACCACATTCTTATCCCAGGGCACTAAAAAATCTATGATGGACCACATCTTTGCTACTTTGTCAATAACTACAGTGTCCGGACGATTATGTTCCGATTGTTTGGTAGTCATGACACTTTTGTCACACCATATCTCAACAGCTCCATCTTCCCAAGTTCTCACATCATCAGATACCTCTTCAAACCACTTTCTACCACACTTCATCCCAAACTTCCACCAAACCTTCCAATAAAGTCGTAATCCCATGCGGTCATGCCTTCTATGGTATTCCTCCTGAGCCAATCCATAAAACCCTGCAGCAAGGTGTGCAACTGACACAGAGAACTGCCCACAAATCCGACATTCTGCAATAACATCTTTATTACTACATATAAAATATATTAAAAAACCCAAAAACAATAGCAGTAATAATAATAATAATAATAATAATAATGATAATAGTTTAGGGTGAAAACGAAAGGAATTAAGATTGTTATTGAAGAACTCAAACAAAGGCTTCTTGCAAAAAGTGCCATGATCAAAAGATACGAACAAAGAATAACACAATTCAGACAAAATACGATCTTGAATGTTGATCAGAAAAAGACATACACAGAGTTGAATTGAGGTGGTTCCAGGTCAACAGATGTACCAGATTCTGAGGGAAGCAGGAAGTTTTGAGTGATATTTGCAGTGTGAAAAACAACATAACAAGGAAGCCCATTGGCTAAATGATTTCAAGCAAGATATAAATGAAGAACAACATCTGCAAGGTGAATTGACTATAACTGTAGGCAAAGTCAAAATGCAGTTAAGAAAAATGTCAAATTGTAAAGATCCAGTGTCAGATAATGTCCAGGGATTCTGGATTAAAAGTCGTACCAATCTTCATGAAAGAATAGATAAGCAATTGTATGAGATCGTTGCCGGAGTTTGTGATTTATCTGGGTGGATGACTTGGGTCGTACGGATATATGTCAGAAAGATCAAGCAAAAGGTAATGCAGTAGATAATTATCGCCCAATAACTCGTCTGCTGCTAATGTGGAAATTATTGACAGAAGCTGAAGAAATGTATAATTTCCTTGACGAGGAATATTTATTGTCGGAAAAACAAAACGGTTGTAGACGTAGAAGTAGAGGGACGAAATACCAATTGTTGATAGACAAAACGGCCTTAAAAGACTGCAGGAAAAGCCACAGAAATTTGGTTATGGCGTGGATAGATTATAAGAAAACTGATTGTGTCCCCCATAGCTGGATTATTGAGTGCATGAAAATGTTTGGTATTGCAGAAAACGTATGTAATTTTTTAGAGAATAGCATGAGCTAGTGGAAACTATCATTAATGTCGAATGGAGAAAATCTTGGGGATATGAATGTCAAGAGAGGTATCTTTCAAGGCGATAGCTTACCGCCATTACTCTTTGTGCTAAGTATGATCCCAATGTCGTGTATTCTAAGGAAAGTGAAAGCAGATTATGACTGGGGAAAGAAAGAATTTAGTGTAAATCACCTGCTCTTCATGGGCGACTTTGTACGGTAAGAGTGAAGAACAGATTGATTCATTTGTGCAGACTGTCCACGCATTCAGCACAGATATTGGAATGGAATTTGTGATTCGAAAGTGTGGTGTGCTAGTATTGAAAAGGGGGGAAATGGTGAAATGTGATGGTATAGAACTCCCGAATGGTGAAATTATGAAGGAAGTTGAACAGAACAGAACAGAACAGAATAAAACTATCTCGAGGTAGGAGAACTAACGAAAATCTTAGAAAATCAAAGAAAAAGAAATGAAGGAGTAAACAATAAAGGAGTACAAAAGGAGGCTTAGATTGATTCTGAAATCAAAATTGAATGGCCGGAACAAAATAACTGCAATCAACACATCGGCAGTCGCGATTTTTAGATATGGTGCTGGTATAATAAATCGGAAACAAAGTGAATTGAAAAGGGTAGATAGTCACAAAGACTGGGAAAACGATGACAACCTGCGGAGCATTACACCCTAAGAGTGATGTTGACAGGTTGTATACGAAGAGGAGAGAAGGTGGAAGAGGGCTGAGAAATGTGGAGCTTGTAGATAGTGAGAAAGAAAATAGTATGGGTTATTACGTTTTGAACTCAGAAAAAAGTCTCATGAAAGGTTTAAGTGGGTCCGGAACGATTGTTAGTGAAGGCACGATTACCACAAAAGAATACAAACAGCAAAAATGGATGGAAAAGCAGATGTATGGGCAATTCATCAAAGATTGTACTGAAAATGTTGACAAAGAGAAAATGTGGTATTGGTTATCCAAAAGTGACCTCAAAAGTGAAACGTGGCTCTTGTATGCGCCGCCCAAGAGCAGGCTATTAGAACAAAGTATATCAAGTATAGAATTGACAAAAGTGACATCTAATCTACTTGTAGAATGTGTGGGAAGAGAGAAGTGGCAGTGCAACACATAGTGGGTGTGAAAATCTTGGACAATAAGAGTACAAGAGAAGACACGATAATGCTGCCAAGAAAGTCCATTTGGGATCTTTGCAAGAAAAATGGTCTTGAGCATCAAGAAAAGTAATATGAACAAAACCCCGAAGTGGCTGTCGAAATTGATGATGTCAAACTTCTCTGGGATATCAACATACAGTGTGACAATGCAATAGAGGCTAGGAGGCCAGACATTGTCTTAATTGATAAGAAAAGGAGAAGTTGTATCATTGTGGATAATGCAATGTCTGCAGATGAAAGAGTAATGGAAATGAAAAAAGAAAAAGTTGAAAAATATCAGGACTTGAAAGAGAAGCAGCAAGACTTTGGAAAATGAAGAAAGTTCAAGTAGTGTCAGTAGTAATATGGTTTGGGAAGTGGTTTGAGAAGTGGTTTGAGAAGATTGGTATTTCATGTAATATCGCAGATATGCAAAAAATGGCTTGCTTGGAACAGCCAGAACCCTAAGAAAAGTATTGGAGATGTAATGAAGATGAAGGCTCCTTGCTAGCCCTTGGTCATTTGTTATGACTCGCCTGGTAAGAGTATCACGGTAATAAGATCAGCCAGAGCATAAGCTCAACTGTGTAAATAATAACAATAATTGCAAATACTGGAAGAAAGAATAAAACCGATGGACCCAGATGAGAATGAGGGTTACAGATTTCTTGGCGTTGACCAAGCAGACGGAATAAAGACTAAGGCAGTATTTGAAAGAGTCAAGGAGGAAGTAACCAAAAGAGTCAAAATGTTGGCGAACACAGAATTGAACGATGCAACCTGATTGCTGCAATAAATACGAAAGTGATGCCGGTCGCAGCATATTCAATGAATGCGTGCAAATTCAACAATGGGGAACTCAACTAACTTGATCAGGTGATAAAGAAAGAATTGCGTGCAAAGAACAAGCTGGGAAGACAGGCAGGTGACGAGATACTTGAACTGAAAAGAGTAGAAGGTGGAAGAGGACTAAAGTCGATGAAGGGTGTGTACAAAGTGACAAAAGTGCGTGTAGCGTGCTAAATGCTAAAGTCAAAGAGCCAATGGATAAAGGCAACCTGGAGAAGGAAACAACTGAAAGAAGATAATGCCGTCATTGCAGAGTCCTTGACCACTATGGAAGAAAAGTACCAATATGGAAAAAAGTAAAAGAGACGTTAAAGAAAGCTGTAGGAAGAAGGCGAATCGAACAGTACAAGACGAAACCACAACAAAGCAAGATGTTTGGGGACCAAGAACCAGAATCCCACCTGTGGCTTACTCAGAATCTTCACCTGTTCTAATTAAATAATCATATGAAAATTTGACACGGAAAAAAAAATGAAACAACGGGAAAAATTCATCTGCCAGTAACTGAAAAGCTGACAAATTCCTGCAATTCAAATATTCGTCTGGGAAGCTATAGAGAATATTTTATATGTAGTAATAAAGTGTAAAATAATGTGCTATCTGAGTATGTCTTGGAACCCAAGGGATGATTGAATTGGTATTCACAAAGTGCTAGGCTGAGCTGGAGTAAAAAAGATGGCTGAAAGTCACAAGAAAATGGCAGGTGCAAATTTGAAGGCATATTATGAAATGCGTAGGTATAAAAAACTTGGCTTTGATTTGGAAAATTAAGTAATTAGAAAAAAAGTTAATAAAACGACTTACAACACACGGTTAAAGAAAAAAAGAATTTGACATAATGCATGCCTGATATAGTCTTAACAAGAACATATACAATGTAACACGATAATCACCAATATTTAAAGATATAATCTTGAAATATTCCTGAACAAGTGATTTGGTACAGGTCTCTTGTTTTCACATCATCAGTGTCGGTCTACGTGGTGACGCTAATCGAGTTCTTTTGGTGAGTGGTACCATATCTCTTTTGTGTTGGTTGTCTTTCTTTCTGTTGTTTAGAAAGCCATATTTCTGGAAAAATGTAAGATATATTGCTGATGTGACTGTTGTGCTGTAGGGAATTCATTTGTTAAAAAATCCCTGTTGTGACGTACTTTTTGAATATGTTTTGATAATTCCTTAACTGAGTAAACATAATACATAACCATTTATCTGGGAGCATTTACGTCATAAAATGTGTAGGAAGGAAATACTGTATTGCTTCACAATTTTGTAAAGGGCGAAAAAGTAATGAGTAGAGAAATTACCGAGTGTATTCGTTGCAAAATACGGCGTAGCGGCGCGGCCCTCAGGCGACGGATGAGGGATTGCACAAGCAGGCCCACTCAGTCTACGGGAAGGAAAATTCCAACAGAAAACCCTGGTCTTCCAAGTCTTGGGGTTAGGCAGAAGTTCGACTACCTACTCCCATAAAAAACACCAAGTTGGAGAAACTAAGGACACCAGAATTCAACAAGAAAACCGGGGAGGAGCAGGTATCACCGACACCGACATCATGACGACGGGGGGTGAAAGCCTACGGAAAGCTCACCATCCGACAACATCTCTTGCAAGTCCCAAAACAAGAATCACTATTGGTCATTGTAATGTCAGAACGATGTGTAGAGGAGGAGCTACAGCACAAATAGCGAGAGAGAACATATTTGATGGTGGCAAGCAGAGCAGAGTTACAGATGTTCCAATTCCAGCCTCATCTGATAAAGAGCCAGATCTGGCTATTGATATCATACCCCACCCCGCCACCACCACTGTTTGATGAGATACAGCAAACAGACTGTCTAGAGTATGACAGTGTTTATGATTCCAATGATAATGCTCAGACAGAGGAGGAAGTTAAGATACCAGTGCAATGATCAACCAGGATAGGTTATGTTGAGCAAAAGAGGCAAAGGGTGTACCAGGGAACATATTATAAAAAAAACCTATTGATAAAGTAGATGAAAGGATGAAAGTGTTTAGAAATAGTTGGGGATGGGGAACAAATACAAGATCAGTTCAAATTAGAGAGTGCTTGAATTAATGGTTTTCCTAGTGAACAAATGTCAATTGTAATTTAGTAATTCTTGTAAATCTTGCAAAATGCTCTTGTTCTATGTTTGTAATAATTGGTTTTAAATAACTTGAGCTCAACTTAGTTTTAATCTTTTAGTTAGTACCATCCCTTTTTATTTACAAGCTATTTAACATTTAATCCAGTCTGGAGAGAGCAATTAATTTTACTTAGCTATTTTCATAATAATATAATTTAGGTATCTTGCATCCCTGTTACATAATGTTTGGGTACCTTTTAGCTAACCTCTGCTTTTTTGCACACACATATAGGGAAAGCATACATGACATATTGTATAAACGTTTAACAGTAAAGTTTAAAAATAGAATAAAATAGTTTTGCAGTGTAGTGGCTACAGAATTTGACTCACTGAATCCCAAAGGAAAGACTTTTGATTGTTACACTGACATTTGCATACAGTGTATTATTCCGTACCCATATACCTTATTCAAAATAAGTGTGGATGTGATTTGTAATGCACTCCATTAAATGAAGGACCATGCAATGCTCAATGACCCCTACCTAATGTGTATGCATACCTACATGGACCTGGTGCTGAAAAAAAACCTGAACCTCAACAATAGAATAAATATGAATTAAAACCTCACCACACATATACTTTACTTTGTTTCTAACACCATGCATACTACTCATTTTAACACTAATTTTAGTCGTTTAAAATTTCTATTAAACTACATTTTGCATCATCACCAGCATCTGATTCAGTATAACAGTCTGTCATATTTCTGTATATGTTATTGCAAGTCAAAAAATTTGAACTTCTGTGTAAAATGAAGACAATTATCCTGTACCTTTCTGAAGTTGGATCTTCTGACTTTAGTGGATGAAGTAAGTAAATTACTTCTCCAGTCTTTTCCTTTAGTTTGTTTTCTTGGTAATACTGTATTAGCTCAGACAATGTAGCAAATGGTTCACCACCATGCAGATAATAACAATCACCATTGTTCTGGATCTTTATATGTGTGACTGAAGCACCCCTCCTGTGTCAAAAACAAGATTATTAACACATATCCCAATCAGTTTTATTCAAAGTTTAAAAAATACATAAAACTGTGCACATTTTATGTGACTAGTGAATGAATAAACCCTCATTCACAAGAAACACAATTTCCAATTCCAACCTCAAATGATTAAATTTCAAAACAGTTATGTTTAAGGTATTTCATAAAAATAAGAATGTAAAAAACAAACAAACAAACTTTTGCTTCTGGTTCTTCATTTCACTTTAGTCCTACTACAGGGTTAGCCACTCAAGTTCAAGTTATAGTTACACTTCAATATTGATAGATAAAAATTAAAGACAGTAATAGTGTTGGAAAGGGAAAGACAACTAAAACTATTTTTATTGCACACCCTTAAAAATAGAATTTGGCATTGACTGTGCTATTTTAAGTTTCAAATTGTTGACAAATTACTAAAAAAAGTAAGAGTACTAAAGAAACTGAAGATTCACCATAAAAACTTAAGTTAGCCATTTTGCAAATTTTGACAAATGTTGAGGGTGTGTTGTTGTTGTGCCATAGTAATTGCCTCACAATATTCTACAAAGGCAGAAAATAATTGGCTGGACATTTTCTGTGCATGTAATCATCTCAAGTTAAATTATATTAGGTTTTAATTGCCAACATAGATGCAATGAAAAAATAAAAATTGTATGATAAACAAATCCCAAAACAAAATAAAAATTCTTAAAATAGAAGAACTTGGAAGCTTTCAAGAAAGAAAAAAACCCACCAAATCATAACTTTTAAAAAGAAAATTTACTATTTCACAAAGGCTTTTAAACCCACCATTTCATTCATATTCTGTTCTCAATGTTATCTCTCTCAAATAAAAATTGAATATTCAAGTTTTCAATTACTTATCATCAGTAAAACATGAGTTTTAAAATTGAAATTTCATTGCTAATTAATTATTAATAGCTCCTAAAAATGATCTCCAGTAAAATATTTCCTTAGCATAACTGAGTGAAGATAAAGGAAACGTTTGTTCTTTGTGGAATAATCTGAACAGTAAATTGTCAACTCAGTACAGGTGACAACTTTAATAATATAAAAAATAAGTCTGAACCATATTGCACCTTCAATGCTCTGTGCAAATGACTTTGCAAATCCTGTGAATCAATATATCTAGTATTTCCAACTTAAGGAGAAGGAACACCAGTTTATGTTTTCAATTCGATTCTCATAAAAAAATTATCCCTGCATACCTCATTCATAAAAGATTGGTCTTGTTTTTTACTTTTTTTAATATCATTTTGTAATATTGAAATTTGAAATACAAATGTACTGGAAAATAAACAGTGATCTCTTACCTAACTGATAAAGTGAAATCTCCAGGTTTGCTCTTACTTGGTCTACACAAAAAACTTCCATCTGTACCTTTGTCATATAGCAGTTGCTCTGCTTCTACTCCATTTATGGTTGAATGAAACCACCTAAAGATAAAATCAAAGTGACATTAAAAGACTGAATAGAGCCAAAAATATATTCAATAGAACACAATCTATATACTGTTTTCAAGAAAAATCAGGTTTAACATCCAAGCAGCTAAGAAAACAACCCATTGGAAATTAAATGACAGCAGAGGGACAATGCTCTATCCCATGAAAAATAAAAGAAAATGATTATGACAAATAAAGACAAGAAAAAGCAAAGCTCCACCCTAGAATTTAAGAGCTGCATATCAGCTCTTAAAAATTGTCAAAGGAAAATTTCATTGAGTGTCACCAGGAGTAAGTGAGTACTTCAGATCCTCACAACATGAAAATGTGGGTCTGAAAATGTATGTAAGTTACATACATTTATAAAAAGGGCCCATTTATTGAATACTTGGCTTCTGCAATTAATGAAATAATTTAGCATGTATGAAATGGCCATTCATCCTTGCAGCTTAATACACAATAGCTCATGTGCATGGTGGCTATCTGGGCCCAACAAAACTGAGAAACTGATACCAATGGACAAAGAATTGAAATATTATTTCATGCTTGCAACCAAACAAATTACTGCAATGGGCCAGACGTAAAAAACATATATAACATGGAAAATGAGCACAGTGTATGGGATGGTTGAGTGGCAGCAAAAAATCACTATGTATTACCATCCATGCAAAAATCCAAGAAAGACAACCCTTAAGTTAACATGTAATCTGTATTGTTCCAGGTCAAGGAATAAAACTTCTTTACTTTCAGGCAGCTTCCATCTTGTTAGTCTGTTTTTTGTTGTTCAAAGCTTTAGTTACTCTAAGTAACAGGTAAATCTAACAAGGGTGTTTCTCTGTGTACATCATTCACTAGTAGATTTTGTACTAGCTTGTGCCCATATCATTATCCTATTAAACATGTGTTGTGGGCAGAGAACTGAATTGATATCTGTACCATCCCTCCTTCCCAATCTCCTTCTTTAGTTGTAGTGATAAACTGGGTGAGCACTGCCATTAAAATGATATGCTGATTCACAATCTTAATAAAACAACTATAAGTAGCTGACTATAACTAATAGATGGACTTACTATCAGATCAGAAAAGCAATAAAACTATCACAGCCTTAAAGGCTCATTTACCATGAAGATGGCCATTATAACTATATATTTATTTGATGATGAAATGATTTTGGGGAAAAATCTTTGTAACTAGCCACTGTCTGGCCTCAAAAGCCACCTAATTATTATTTCTCTTAACAAAATCCAGGTTCTATACAAAATGATTCATTATTTTAGTTACACAGATTAGGCAGATGGGTAAAATGAAGAAGGAGCTGCACAATATTCATGAGGCTAGATTACAAATTCAACATTTACTTTTTTGTGACTTGAGGTTTCTAAATCAAATTTATAACATATATAAACAAGTTTTGGTTGTTGTTAACTAACTGGCCTGAAGAAAAAACTAGGGTTTTAGAGAATGAGCTTGAACAAATTTAATTTTTAGTTTGTGTTACATTTGGACTATACTTATGTCAATGTCTACAATAACATTTCTACCATCTCAAAACTGTACTGTCTTGATTTAGCTTTATTAGTAAATTTAGCAATAGGCTTCTAAATGCCCAGTCATTTATTATGTATTTACTTGTGATATATACACATTTATGATTTACAGCTGTAGAAATCAGCTCTGTGTAACCAAAAGCACTAGACATGACACTGAGTATGGTGTAACTATGCCACTGTAAAACATTCACTACCAATTTGAATTTTCTACAAGACATGGTAATGAAGTTCAAAATATATTATCTGACACTAACACCTTCTAAAGTGTCCTGTAATCCTGTGGAATTTGGCAATGGTCAAATAAGGAATTGAATGTATCAGCAATTAACTTTTTTGTGGTAACTTGTGTCTAAAATGTCTCCCACATTTCACAGAATAAAATAGGCCAAAGGTGTTACTAGTATAAACAAAGGGCATAGGATCTTGAATAACAACACAGAAAAAGTAAGATAAGAACCCTTTACGTGTTAGTTGTTGTTACTAGCAGGGGAGAAAAATGGCATTTTGACCAATAAAGTCTTTCTTAGCCACAGCTGAGAAAGCACACACTGTTCAAAACACCTAGTTCAGTTACTTCCTTGAACAGGGTGACCAGTGACAGAATTCATATATCATTTTCTCTCTACTATACTGATACCAAGCTTTGTTAACAGGTTCATGTTTAACAGTAATTAACATTGCAGGGAAAATGTGAAGTTTTTACTTCTTTTTCCCATTGTGTCTGATATGAGCCAAAAGTTTTAACTCCTTTTGTATCCAATTTCTTTAGTCTGCCTACTTTCAGATGTTAGCAAGCACTGCCAGTCACAATACTGACTTTGTAAACTGACTTAATATTTAGGTGTTTTATTTGTCATTTTTTCTTCTCTGCACCACCAATGCCTAGAATAATGTATGTAATGTAGCAATGAAATTATGCTTATCATCATCACTACCAGCATCAATAATGTTCTGAATGCATGGATGTCCAGTCGTCGACGGCAGCAATGACACTACTTCTCATTTTATCGGATCAAACTTGCATTTAAATAATACAAAACTATTCATTTCAGTGAACTTTGGAGTCATCTTAAAACAGTATCGTGAATGATGTAATCAATGCTAGTTAACATGCTGGGGATTACACCACGGATGAATATGGAAGTAGTCACCAGCAAACTTTTAGACAAGTCGATGAAAAATACTAGGGTGGTCAATAATAATAACCAATTTATTGCTGTCTTCGGTTTCCAAAATTTAAAAACAAAAGATCAGTTTGCTTCCTTGAGGATTGATTCCCAGTACCCAGGAAACGAAAAGGAACCAAACTGATCACCAGGTTAACTTTGCCCAAAAAATGTTCAAACGGTGAAGAGACGTGCAATTTATCTTCGTTTCAATCTGTAAAACGGCCTTTAACAACAACGCTGGAACTTGAAGGCGTAAAGTAAAGTGGCCGCGTTTTAAATGTTACCAAGGTAATTTACTTGTAAATCTCTTAAACTAACAAGTCTATATGGCAAAATTGTTGCGATGACGCCACACATCGTTGGGCATGTTTAGTTCCAATGTCACTTCGAATAAAGGACACAGGACCGGCTCTGTTCTGTGGGCCTACTTTAAAAATAAACTTGGATCTAAATGATTCAAATGGGAAATTACTCCAGCATCGGTGTTTCAATGCCCAGAAAACTTACAACTCTACTTCTAATTTGTCTCATATTTCATCCAGATTTCATTCAACAATTTTGCCCATCGTCAAGGATAATGGTTTAATTATTGACATTAAACTCTTTACTTCACCTGTTATCTTAATCTTATCTCTACTTTAACAATAGCAATGATACCAATAGATACAACAAAGAACCTTTAATCAAGCACTATGAAGTAAGCAAATGAATGTTTCTGAAGGTTCCTAATAAAATCAAAGAGAAAAAAAGTTTACCTTCGTGAATTTGCCATGATTATCAGGAAATCATTGTCATAAATACAATCTTGTGCCTTTTCCAACAGTCACAAAAATTGTTTGACATTTAGTTAATCCTCATTCTAGAAATCACAAGATCATGTAGCAATGACAGTTTCTCCTGTCTTTCCACTTCAATTCTGCTGCAATTATTTTGATGAGCAAGTTCCGCTCTGGCCCTCCTTTGACCTCGTTTTCATCGAGGATGATGAGCAATCAAAGCGCTCAGGTCAGGAAAAATACACAGAACCTCATGAATGAACAGGAAAAACGTGTAATTACCAATACACTTGTTTACATTATTTTAAGGCATCCCGAAACTCTACTCAAACATCGTTGACAAAACACATTTGAAAAACAGGGCTTTGGTACACAGGACTTGAGTCACCGTTGTCATGCCAGATGGTTGATTTCGTCCGTTTGGGGGACATCATTTGCTTACCACCCAATTTTTCATAGTGACATTTGAGTTTCCATTCTTTTTCATGCCCTAAACTTCTTTTTAATAACATAATGGTTAATTTTTTAGTTTGAAGGAATATCAAGCGAAGTAAAAAGAAATCGAACAGTAATTGTTGACCCACGCTAGAAATTTATTTCTTGGAGAATACGTTTACTACTGTACCAGAATTGATTTTCAGACAAGCTCCACAAGATGAATTTGGTCTGCTAGTTTTCAAACATGTTGTTTACTTATATAACAAACCCTTTGTCAGTATATAAATCCGCCAATGACAATGTCTAGCCCAGTTGACAAAGGGCGGCATTGTCGCCAACAACCCCAGCCCGTAAAAATCAGAAGGGGCGTGGTAAATTTAAGGGAACCGGGAAATTTTGTCGAAAGGGACCCCGTGCCAGTGTGGTGCTTTTTCTTTACTATTTAAAACCCTTTTTAAAACCTCTTAAAGAATTTCTCAAAGAATTATGGTTGTGCTTAATTTAAACTAAATAGTAGGCTTTAAAATAACTGAACGTACACTTTCTTATTACATGAATCTAAAGCAGAACGTTCTGAGTAAAAATACTCCAAATATATATTTTCCAGTTTTTTATGAAATAATGATTTCACAATGTAACAGCATTTTTGCTTGACACATTTTTTTATTTTTTCCAATGTATTTTTGTGAGCTGAATCCGAAAATCACATTTATTTTTCTCAACCACCGTTCGTTTCTATGATACTGAGCATGGTCACTTTTTGAAAATTACTGAAAATTATCCGAAATATGAGCCTAACACTAATGCATTACAACGAGACAATGAACCACAATGTGGTTTTATTTTGATAAATAGCAAGTTTACACCATTTGCACGATTGTGAGAAGTTGCCACCTAAATTCGCGAGGCTTATGTAAAGTACAACACACTCGTTAATGTTAGTTATTAAGCATAGCATAAGAACGGAGAGAATAGTTGTTATACATGTAGCTATCAAACGCTGTCACACCTGTGACTGTAGTAAATGTGTGGTCTATAGCTGGAAGAACTTTGCCGAACGTGATTGTCTTGAATGTTCCGATTTATCACTTTGCACTATTGACCATATGTAGTCTCCCATCATTGTGGCATCCCATCGTCCTTGATACCTACGTTCCATGATAGCGATATCTTGAGGAAATCGCTCGTCATGCTCCTCGCTGACAGCTCCGAGATTCGAAGGGGAAAAGTCTAGATGTGAAGGTAAAAAGTGCAGTTTCAAGGACATGCGACATCCCATGCACTTGAAAGCTGGGACAAGTTGTGAGACAAGAGTTTCGTAGTTTGGACTTCTCTTGTTACCAAGAAAGCCCTGGACAACATTTCGAATAGCGCTCCAGGCGTCCCTTTCAATGTCGCTCATTACAGCTTCGAGTTTATCTGACTCCAGCATCTTCTTAATCTCTGGTCCAACAAAAACGCCTGCTTTGACTTTTGCCTCAGACAGCTTAGAAAACACGGACTTAATTTCTTGAAAAACTGGTCCTTCCGTATTTAATGCCTTCACAAACTGTTTGACAAGTTCTAGCTTAATATGGAGAGGAGGTAATCGAATCTTCTTGCGGTCCACCAAAGCAGGCCGGATAAAATTCAACTTTCCTGGTTGCATATCTTCCCTGGGAGGCCACGTTTTCCGTTCATAGTGCTCTTTGCTCGCCCTACTATTCCACAAGCACAAGAAACATGAATATTTCGTGAATCCACCTTGTAGTCCCAATAAAAAACATAATTTCTTCAAGTCACCACAGACATCCAATTGAAACTGCTGTATTTGATGTTGTCAAGGAGCTGTTTGACGCTGTCATAATTCTCCTTCTTGTGTAGGGAATAAACAAGAAGAATTGATGGGTGTTTGTTGCCATTGTGTAGTAGAACCGCTTTAAAACCCCTTACAGAGCTATCTATGAATAAACGCCATTCGGAAGGCTCGTGTTCGAATGCGATAGCAGCAAATAACCCGTTTATATCCTTGCAATAGCACATATCACCACTGGCATCAAAAAAGCTCTCATACATGGCATGACGCTTTCGGTACAGAGACACCTTACAGTCTCCTTTCAACAAATTCCATTCTTTTAATCGAGATATTAGTAGCTCAGCTCCAGACTTAGTTAGACCCAGATCTCTGATCAGATCGTCAAGTTCCTGTTGATTTGGATAGTGATGTTTAGTGCTACACGCTGGACGATAGGCTTCATCTTGACCTTCAGTACTTGTAGCCGTTGAATCATCAGATGATATCTCCATCCCAGTTTTAAACTGAAAACAAAGTGAAAGCAATGAGTTAGTGATAAAATACTTGAAGATAGATTTATGATTATAATAATTATTGCTTAAAATCCCCAAATTGATTTGTGAAAAGCACTGCTGAGATCACCAGATACATTGTACTTAGATTTTTGGGAGGTTGCGGTACTGGTAGTAGCTCATCATGAGAAACAGGCAATCTGGATGACGGAATGTCAGGATGATGAAAAGATGCTCTTCCTTTACCCTTCCTATACTTTGAAACATCGATCATGCAGAAGAAACAATCGTCATGATGATTGATTTGCTCTCTCCATACTCGTGGAATTGCGAACGGCATTACTCTTCCTTTATTTCGCAGCCATACTTCAAGGCTTGAACGGCATGTACCACAAATGACATGCGTAGCCCATGGCTTATCCTGATCGCCCATTGGTATCCCAAAGTACAGTCGATAGACTACCCAGGACTTATTTCCTCTCATGATTTTGTAAGAGATGCTTTCTGGTAATGTAATACCCACAAACCTAACAGAAATTGTTGAGAGAGTTCTTGCACGTCCTATTTGTGCTAGACATCGTAAAATCAAGGAAAAATCAATATTAATTTCCCAAAAAGAATCCTGGGCAATGTAGAGGAAACTATTCACAAAATATGAAGCAGTTATGAAGCGAAGGGTAATGCTTGACTTCTGATCACCTTTCCCGTGATTGTAATCATACTTATTATGCTGCACAAAACTCGGCACTAAGGATTGTTGCACATCAATAGCTTTGTTTGCATCGCTCTTATTTGGTGCTTGCTAAATAAACAAACAAACAAACTGCGTTGAATTAGCAAAATGGTAGGAGTCTAGACGGGAAGCTTAGACATCTAGTCGGCTCAATATAAGTTTATGTTTGATCTGTTAACCTTAGCATGCAGCGCTTCTTTTAACTTGAACTTCACAAAGATTAATGGTTGCAAATCTGTTGCTTTTGTTGCGTAATCACTTCTCCTGAAAAAAATGAAGGCACCACAAAAATGCCAGGTACCAGAAATGCAAAGTGGACACTTGTGGAAAAACATTGTGTTTTTTAGTCAAACAGTAGGTAATCTTTTCATCTCCTGTGAAGTTACGGCTAGTTTGTAAACGAACTTGTAAGCATTAATCTTGCTAAGGGTCACGCTTCCAATGCTCATCAACATGAAATATTTAAGACTCTCTTGGCTTAAAGGTGACATGGCCTTGATCAGCTTTAATTTCGAGAAATTGCCTTCGCACTCAACCTCTGTAACTGCAACCATCAATAAAAATTGGTAGACTGTAAAGCTGAGAGTGCTTTATACAGTTTAATTTATGCTATTGCAAAATTCTATAAGCACACGTGAAACATGATATACATTACTTTGACTTTTGTTTACAAGTAGTAACGTCGGTCTCTGCTTCATCTTCATTTTCACCCAATTTTATGGTTTTAAATTCCTCGGACAATGAATTAACATGTTCAGGAAAGGAAGTGACCAAACTCTCTACCTGGACACTCAGTTAATTCTTTTTCAATGGGGATTGTAGATTTTGGACCTTGTAGATTCCAGAATGACTGATGTCCTTAGCTCCATTAATCATTTGGGGTCAAAGCAGGAGAAAGCTTTGTATAGCATATCGGAATCCAAAAATCTTTTTTTAATATTTTTCACAATGCGATCCGTTATCTTATTAAGTGTGTTAACTTTGAATGACTGCAACTCATCTTCAGTAGCCTCATCATAGCACTGTTCACCATCTACACAGGTTGTTTTGTTCTTCTTCACACTCTATTTTTGGTAAAGCAGTGCAGACTTCCAATTGGGATCCCTTCAATGCTTCATTCACCACACCACAAAAATCTTCAGCTTTGCTGTGAATGGCCTTGAAATCTGTCCACACATCAATGATCTTTTTATATGTTGGTTAAATCATCCATACATGAAGCCTGTCTACATATTTTTTTGCAGAAATGTAGACAATCATGTAAAACGGTAGACTCTGAAGAATATGAAGGCTGTTAGGATGGTCTCGAATCTCTTAAAGTGACCATCAAAACTTTGATTCTTGAAAAGAACTGTCATTAGCTATAGCATAGATAGCTAAAAGCAATTCAGCATAAAGGTCTTTTTCTAGTGCCTAGTAAGTGCAAAGTATCTTGGCTAGGGTTTGTGACTTCAAAAGCCATCTAGTTTCACCAATAGGTCCAAGCATCCTTGAACCTCCTCCTGCCTTTTGCGGTGTTTGCTCCCAAATATCCATTCTCTTGTGAGCTTGCCAGAAAAACTGTGAATAATTTGCAAAATTTCAAAGAGACATTTATGCTTTTGGAAAATTATGCTTGTAGAAGTACAGTCACTGACAACCAGACTCAAGCAGTGACTATAAGACCATGTGTATACGTGGAAGTTAGCAATTTTTGAAATTTTCGCTGTAACACCATCGGATGTACCTCTCATAATTAATGCCCCATCAAAAAATCTCCTGTGCAGTTTCTAATATCTAGGTTGCGTTTTTCAAGGGTGGTCTTTAAAAGAGCACAGAACAATTGTGCACTTGTTGATGTTGCGTTTTCACAAAATTGATTATCCTGTTCGTTATTTCATAACTTAGAAATGTTATTAAGGATCCTCGACCATAGCTTTCATCCTATTTGTCATCACTGGTACACTTTCTAAAAAGCTTCCTTGCTTGTTTGCACACTCATGTCGATATGCTTTTTTAGGTTCTCATTTGACTCTGCAAGCTGTTTTACAAGCTCGTGATAGTTACCATGATTTTCAGTGTCATTGTTTAGTTCCCGTGCTGCTTCATGACTCTTGCCTTGATAGGTAAGGGGTTGTTTTCAAATGAATAGGGTAATCTCTACAAACCTCTGTATAATAGCTCCTCTTTCTTGAGTTTCTTCCTTTCTTTTTCTGGCTACGGAATGTTCTATGATTAATTCTATTCTTCCTTGGGGCTTGCATAGCAGATAGGCCAGAACAGAATGGGAATGGCTTAAAGATCCTTCGTGTTACTGGATTTGTTGGTGAACATACTTGAAGATTAAAAGACCAGTGGTGAAGAGACCTGGAGTATTAGCATACACAAACCAAAGGCTACAAAACATTGTTTTTCTGTCATTGTCAAATGTGAGCCACCTGCGTTCCATTTCAGTTCTTGTAGAAGTTGTTCTTTTGAATGTTTTTTTTATGTCAAATGGTACTGTTCCGGCAGTTGTTAGTTGTGAATGAAATTTGGATAAGTCTTCAAGTTGGCTAGTAATCGCCTTTTTAAACAGGTTGACAGAATTTGTCCAACCAGCTCCATCCCCTGTTTCTTGAAATATTTGGTCAAATTGTGCACTGAATCTAGAAATTTTCTTATTGTCTTCCTCACCAAAGTAAACCCTCTGTAGAACTCCCTCATCAGTTGAAAATTGTTGTAGAAACATTAAGAAACAAATTAAAAATCTGTCAGAATTAAAGGAAATTCATAAAACATTACGCAGCATGGAGCACCAGGGACTGAAGTGTTCTGTTTGTGCAATATGTACGTCTAGGCACAGATTCCAAAGGGATAGGTTGCCTTGGTCCTAGTAAAAGGAAGGGAGACTTGGATTTCTTTTCTGGGTAACGCACATCTCTGGCAAGGATTGCTCTATTCTTAACACCATGAATATATAAAAGGAACGGTTTAAAGGAAGGTCATAACTTGACTCTTTCAGTCATTGCTAATTAATAAAACAGAATTTTGAAAAGTCATTAAGACGCTGCAGTCCAACTAATAAAAATGAATTAAATTAAAAAACCAAATTCAATCAATTTGTTAAATTATATCAAGCAATTTCACACCCCTCACCTTCAGTTCCTGGCTGGAAAAAAGAACTCTGCGAATTTGCTCTCTACAGGAGGTCGTCAAGTTGTTTATCTTCCTTTTAATTCCTCTCCGGAGCTCCACTTGTCTACTTTTTCTTTGCAGGGCCAGGAAAGTCGTGTAAGCCTGTCTCTGTTTTATCCGCTATGTTGTGTCTCATTAACTCTAATCCGAGGTGAACATATACAGCTTATAAACGAGACATTAAACGAGCAAACAAAGTTAACAATGATAATTCGGTACATAATATAACCCTAGAGTTTACTCAATGATTTAGCTGTAGTTGATTTCCCCTTTTATAGAATTCAGACTGGACTCAAATTTTGACCCATACGTTTCCTTCGTTCAATGATTAAGGATTAAATTTTCTTCTTCCTGTAATGACTTTAAGCATTCATCTAATACTTCAAATTTTCTTTTACGCGAGAGCCCACAGAAAACAAACTGAAAGCCAATTACCGATTGTGAAAAATCACACTACTTGCAAACTTTTTCTGGTTCACTTTTACGGGCCCTTTCTTGCATGAATGTTTTGGGCCAACCGGCAAAATTTCCAGGTGACCGGGTGGCCCAGGCCGGCTATGAAAACCTTTAAGGTACGGAAATATTGATGACAACACAACAAGCAAAAGGATCTGGGAAAGAGAGGACATTATGCAGGGAGGAATATGACGTGCTAAACAAAAAGCCGAGAGGAAGCTGCAATCTGTTCCTGCACAGGAGGATCCACAAAGGAACATGGAGTTACCCAAACTATGTCACAGAAAAGCAGAATGACCACATATGCATTACAAAGAAGTTTTGGAAGTCATTACAAGATGTCCGAACCAAGAGAGGCGTGGACGTTGCATCTGAATTTCACCTTTTTACAGAAAAACTAAAGCTTAAACTGAAAAAGAACTGGACAGGTCGGAAGAGAAGAAAATCAAGATATATGGTTGATTTCCTAAAGGATCCATAGACCAAGAACGAATACAGAATAACCTTAACGAACAGACTTCAAGTCCTCCAGGAACTTGATGGAGATGAGCAAGAGGGTCCAAACATCCAGACCAATTTGAAGGTAAATAAAGGAAGCAGTAAACCGAGAATGCCAGGAGACTCTTGGCAGAGAACAGTTCCAGCAGAAAGACTGGATCTCTGCAGAAACCTACAAAAATGTCCAAGAAAGGAAAGAAAAGAAGATGACAGTGAATCATAGCCTCACTAGGACAGCAAAGCACAGAGCCCAAGAGAAGTATGAAGAAGCAAATAGGACAGTGAAGAGAAGTAGCAGAGCAGATAAAAGGAACTTTACTTAAGGGCTGGTAAAGGAGGGAGAAGAAGCAACTACAGAAGGATGAAACAATTGTACGATACCACAAGGAAGTTAGCAGGGAAGTCCAGGCTAGCAGAACGACCAGTCAGAAACAGCAATGGCAATGTGCTGAAGGGAGTTGAGAGACATCTCAATGAATGGGACGAGTATTTGAATAGTTGTAGAACAGACCTGCACCAGTAAACCCATCAGACATTCGGGAAGCCAGAGACTGACCTATCCATAGACTGCGGCAAACCAACAAGAGCAAAGATCAGGAAGGCCATAACAAAAGCCAGGAATGGAAAGGTGCTAGGCTTAGATGAGTTTCCAGTAGAAGCACTCAAGGCAGATCCAGAAGTATTTGTGGATGTGATGCACGACGTATTTGAAAAGATCTGGGAAGAGGAAAAAAATTCCGAGAGATTGGAAGGAAGGGCATCTGATCAAGATTCTAAAGAAAGGAGACGTCAGTCATTCCTAGAACCACAGAGGAATCACACCCCTGTGTGTTTCTGGAAATATATTCAACGGAATAATCTTGGAGAGGTTGAAAGAGCCTGTGAACCGTACGTTACTTGCACAACAAGCAAGCGTCCGGAAGGACTGGTCATGCAGCGACCAAACTGCAACTCTGTGGACCATACTGGAACAGATGAAACTCGCCACTCAATGTGAAGTTTGTGGACTACGAGACGGCTTCAGCAGTGTAGAAATAGACACTGTGGAAACTGATGCGACATTACGAGATTCCTACAAAGTTTCTCCGGCTCATAAGAAAATCATATGAAGGACAGTCGTGTCGAGTTGTGCATGGAAGACAGTTGACAAAGACCTTTTAGGTCACGACTGTAGTAAAACAAGGATATTTTCTTTCACCATTTTTGTTTTAATAGTCCATTGACTAGGTTATGAAGACCATCACCAAAGGAAAGAGAAACGACATTCAGTGGATCCTGTGGAACGAGCTTAATGATTTGGATTCTGCTGATGGCACAACTCTTCTTTCCTACACCAAGAGACAGATGCAAAAGAAGTCAACAGACTTGGCCACAGGCTCCACCCAGATTAGCTCAACATCCATGAGGAAAAGACCAAGGTTTTGAAATTAAATGTAAACCTGACAGAAACCCTGGACGAGGTGAACTCCTTTTCGGATCTTAGAAATGTGGTGAACAAACAGAGACTGGTTGACGCAGCCGTAAAAACCAGGATCAGCAAAGCGAGAGCAGTGTTTCTCCAGCTCAAGGATATGTGGAGCTCCAAGGCTATTGGCAGAGTCACCAAGGTTCATTTGTTTAACTCAAATGTGAAGTCAATGCGGCTGCATAGAGTAGAGACGTAGAGAACCACCAAAGTTATCACCAAGAAGATCCAGACGTTCGCAAGTCAGTGCCTGGAAAGAATCCTGCTTATTCACTGGCCAAAGACCATCAGCGACTATGACCTTTGTCAATGGATAAAGAGATTCTGAAGAGTAGATGGACCTAGCTGGAACACATCTTAACGAAGCCATCATCTAACATCAACAGTAAGTCCCTGACCAGGAACCCTTAGGGAAAGAGAAAGCGAGGAAGGCCAGAAAGCATGTGGTGAAGAGAACTTAATGCAGACGTTAGGCAATCAGGGTTTTCATGGAGGCACTTTGAGAACGTAGAACAGAACAGGGGACGCTGAAGGAGTGTCTTCAATGGCTTAAGCTCCAACAGGAATAACAGGCCCAAGTAAGTAAGTAAGTTTGTCTGTATATACTGACCAGATCAGGCCTGATGATCGTTAAATACGTGAAACATCTAGTTTTTAGTTGGACATGAAATGTAGTTTCTCTTCACGTTTACTGGTTTCTCTCTGTTTTCTACAAATTTTGAGCACCCTCTAGTATAAATACAAGCCTTGGTTATGTGTATATATGTATAATTTATGCACCAACAGACTCCGTATCACGTAAGCATAGTTCAAGCCATAGTCCATAGGCGGACTCAAAGCTAAGGGAGGGGGCCATACACTTTTGTAAGCCACCAAGTCATGCAGGGTGGGCAGAAACGCCGCTACCCACGTTAGTGGCATTTCTACTAATTTGTTGCTGGCTTGATTCTGAGAGGGAAACATTTGATGACAAAACCAAAACAGAAAAACTGAAAGAAGACCAGAACCTGGATGTGACCCATAGACAGGCTACCTCCTGTGACATCGAGCCCAGGTTTCGTTTTGTCATTATTATGCCTCTTATTATTTGAGCTTTGCAGAAAAGAAGAATAACTCATGCGAGTGCTGCCAGCAGATGATCCCGCATAACGGTCCGCTAATAGGCTCAAGGGGTCATCAGTGCCTCCATGTATACCTGTCTAAAGCCAGGTTACAATTTGACAGGATGTGCTTCATGGTGCCTTTCTTATCACATCTGTAGGTGTCGTCCTCTGCTACTTTCCATTGCACCAGGTTTGTGAGAGATGGTAGTAAATCTTATGTTGGGCGAATTAGGAAACTTGTTCTTGATGTGCTCCATTACCAAATCTCTTTACATCCTATTTTTCTTTCCACAACATTTTCCTCCCATTTGGTCATTTGTCCTCGTTGAGAACATTGTATAAGGTGGAGTTCTCTTTTCTCTGCCTCACTGTCTTTGATGCATTGTACAACCGACTATCTGTGTTCTTTCTGTGACATGCATGAAAATGGTTTAAGTGGATCAGGACCAAATCCTTTCCGATTTTTACATACTTCCCCAACGATATCAAGGTGTTCTAATGATTAAATGCAATTTTCTGCTTCCTCTTCAGCATTCCAGTTACTACCAATCCTTTACTCCGGACCGCATGTTGAAATTGTGCTGTCTTTCGATTCTTTCAGCATCATTACAGTCAGTACTTTCCCAGTTTTGTATATTTCAATAATAGAAGTTATTGGTAGTTGCAAGGAACCTTTCGATCGATACAGAGCTGAGTTGTTTGTTACATTTGGAAGTCCTAACCATTTCCTGATACAGACGCTGCACCTCTGCTCAATGATCTCTACTCGAGACAGTGCTACATCATACAACATACATCATACAACATCAGTCGCCATGCTAATCGTGGATAAAGACCAAATTGCAAGTACCAGATTTTGTACTTGCCAGGCAATTTTGATTGATCAATAGCTGCCAATCCCTCTTCTGCTTGATTCATCACTTCTATCCCACGTGATCTGTCCAACAAAGTATTGGCATACGATCTCCCCAAACTCTTCACCGGTTCTTCTTTCACCGTTGGTATGTACTCACCATTTAACGAGTACTTTAATTCCTTTTGAATTACAAGATGGCAGAACTTCCTTTTGAAATTCCTTTTGACTTCGCAATTATATAATATTATTAGATAATATGATAGATACGGATTATATTTGTTAACCGGAGCAACAACAAAATTCTTAAAAGGTGAATTGCCTGAAGAAATTCCTATGAAAAAGTTTCACACCACAATTCTCCCTTGGAGTGTCAAGCTTTTGTCAAATTTCTCCCTTATGAAAAGTGACCAAAAAAGTAAAACAATCTTTATCGTAAGTACTTTTTCAACAATGCTAATGAGTGTAAACAAGGCACCTGATACGTTTAATTGGAGTTTAAAGGCAAAAAATATAAGTGAATGGAATAAAAAGATGACAGACAGAAACCTTCAATCTTGAAGTGTAACCACAGAAATGATACCCAAAAAAAGACAGTGAGAATTTTGAATCGGTACTAGGCAGTTATAAGAAAGAGAAGATTATTATCACAAAGCTTTGGGCAAAATTAGTCAACAGAGAAGAATAGTGTGGCGAATTATAGGAGTAGCGAGAAGATACAAAAAAGAAATGACGGCATTAGAGAAGACTAAAGGATACAGAAGGTGTCACTCAAGATACTACCCTATTCCCCAAAAAGCGAATTTTTTAAGATTTTGAATTTCGCTACCTGAAAAACGCTCTTGTATATACGCCCATGGGCTTATAAATTTTTTACCCAAAATCAGCAAGGGTGGATAAAAAAAATGGCATATTGCAATAATTTTTTTTTCTTTAATCATTCTAATGCACTACTGGTGCTTTTACAGCACTCTAAACTTAGTCAATTTCAATGTCTGTGTGTTCTGAACATTCGTCCGAATCGACTTCACTTTCGTAATCTTGTTCTTCTTCATCCTCTTCGTTGCTTGATTGTTCTTCATCGATTGTTGGCTGTTCTGCATCGATTGTAGGTTGTTCTAGTAACTTCTCTTCTCTTGCCAACATCATTTCTTCCACTTCAAGAATAAGGCTCAATGGAACAGCTCGATTCGTTATCGTTTCTTTTAAACGAGAGTGTAAAACATCTAAATTACCATTCCATTCAATATAACCACATGGTTTGAAGCCACTAACGATCATTTCATTCGGAACCTCCTTCCATGCTTCTTGAGCCCACTTTGCTACCATTTCATAAGACGCTCTTCTCCTCTTTCCCGTCCTTATATATTCCACTTCACCGCAATTCATCCAGTCGGCCAACGTATCTTTTAACCGGTCTTTGAAAGACTTGTTAACGTGGGTATCTAAGAATTGTGGGGNCTTGCCAACATCATTTCTTCCACTTCAAGAATAAGGCTCAATGGAACAGCTCGATTCGTTATCGTTTCTTTTAAACGAGAGTGTAAAACATCTAAATTACCATTCCATTCAATATAACCACATGGTTTGAAGCCACTAACGATCATTTCATTCGGAACCTCCTTCCATGCTTCTTGAGCCCACTTTGCTACCATTTCATAAGACGCTCTTCTCCTCTTTTCCGTCCTTATATATTCCACTTCACCGCAATTCATCCAGTCGGCCAACGTATCTTTTAACCGGTCTTTGAAAGACTTGTTAACGTGGGTATCTAAGAATTGTGGGGTCATTCCACCGTCGATATACTTCACATCTGTCTCAAGATTTTGAAACGCTGAGCCAACTTCATCACCCATGTGTGATTTCGTAGTATCCATGATTAACAAGCTTTTCATTTGCTTAAAAAAACATCCTGGTCTTTTCTTGAACAAACCATTTTATTTATCTAACATCATGTCCCTTGTCATTGTTCCTCCCTTTGATCCCTCTATTACCACTCCTGGTGGATATGTTCCTTTTGGAAAAAATAATCATTGATGGAAGTTTGAAAGCCTTATATTCATTACCTTGCTTCTGAACTCCTGCGGTTAACACAGCAATAAATCTTAATTTCTCATCTCCTGTTGTTGCAACTTTTACAGTTTGAATGCCGCTGAAATCGTAGGTTGTAGATCTCGGCACATTGAAATAACATGGAGTTTCATCCATGTTTAAAATCATTTCGTAATCTTTGGAGCAATCTTTCATCTCAGCCAGAAAACGGTCTGCTCGTTCTGGTGCATCTAAAGGGATTTTTTGTCCCACACTTTTAACACGGTGGTAACTCAGATTATTTCTGTTCAGCATCCGAGTAAGCCAACCATTTGATGCCTTGAACGTTTCTGCTGGATTAGGATAAATATTTGGAAAAAGTGTTGTTGCTTTTCTTCTAAGCATTTTTCCTGTAACGGTTTGACGTTTTCCTCTTTCTTCTTTTACCTGTTGCACAAGAGCATCTTCAAGAAGTGGAAACTTTGCCTTCGTCAGCCTTATTCGTCTTTCAGATCGAGACTTCATACCCCTGGTTATGCAAACTTTTTCTATTGTTGTGCGTTGGTTTTTCCATCGACGAATGTTCTTTCTATCTACAGAACAAATTTTAGATGTTGCTGAAATATTTCCATTGTTTTCATCTAACATTTTCAATACTGTTTTCTTGAAGCTCAACGTGTAGCTTTTCCTGGCTTCCATCTTTAAAAAGAATTTTCACTGCGCTATCAAATGATATTTCTTCTTTCCGCGTTCGAATGCTATTTCTCCTATCTACGTTCGAATGCTATTTCGAACGTTTACAAACGAATAATCTAACTGTTCTCACTGTTGCAAGCGTTACACTTTAATATCGTGGCAAGAACATCAGGACACAAACCTTACAGTATTACTTTTAAAAGTTTTATTACTGGTCATCATGTGTACAAAGAAGTTTGGTCGCCTGTTTTAGGTGAAGATTTGACATGTTTACCTGAACCAGAAAATTCTCATGATAAATATGCTATCAAAGTNGTTGCAAGCGTTACACTTTAATATCGTGGCAAGAACATCAGGACACAAACCTTACAGTATTACTTTTAAAAGTTTTATTACTGGTCATCATGTGTACAAAGAAGTTTGGTCGCCTGTTTTAGGTGAAGATTTGACATGTTTACCTGAACCAGAAAATTCTCATGATAAATATGCTATCAAAGTTTTAAAAAACAAAACTGTTGTTGGTCATGTTCCAAGGGAAATTTCGCGATACTGCTGTTACGCATTAAACTCAGGAGGAAAAATGAAAGCTACAGTATGTGGTCGAAGAGAAAATAAGCGAGGAATTGGTTTGTATTATAAAATATATTGTTGGAAGAGAAAAGATCGTCTAATGAAAAGTATCCTTCTTAATGAAAAATGTCATTCTTGAAAATGTCTCTCGCTTATACGCCCAGTGGGCCTATACTCGGGTATAAGCCAATGGGATTTTACGCAGGGTGGGCTTATATGCGGGAGAATAGGGTAAGTGGAAGACTGAGGTGGTATGGACATGCTTGAAGAAGAGGAAATAGAAGATAGGAAAAAATGGCGAAAAGGCAACAGAAAGGCCACCACTGCAATGGACGGACAGTGTAAAGCAGGATATGCTTTGGATTAAAGGAAAAGAATATTTAAGGTCCTGTTATATGGAGGAGGACGATACTATCCCCAGATTTGGCAATTGGCAAACTCACTCCCAGCTTAGGGAGTGAGTTTGGGAAGAAGATCACCACAAATGAAAATTTTCCTAGGTCCTTTTTCCCTTGTCAACATATCAGTAACAGTAATGAATGGAAAATGAAGGAGATGTGTGGCTGGACCTGGAAAATCTGTCTGTTGTGTGTGTTATGTCTGTCCTGTCTGTTCTGAAACAGTGAGAAGGTGCTAACGTGTCGCCCAACTATTTCTCTGGAGTCATTAGGCGCCTTACGCTTACATGTGTAGATTAAAACAAATTGGTCTACGGGATCTATAGTTTTGGAAAGGATATTTTGAATTCAAAACGATAGATTTGAGTTTTATAGACCGTAAGGGGTTTTCATGATCTCAACACTTCTTTATTTAAAACCTTGAATTTTCCAAAGATGTTACACACACACACACACACACACACACAAATTTTTTCAAATTTACAAAACTTCTTTACCATTTTGTGGAATTCGGAACTAAAGCTCTGGATTATCACATTCTTCTGGGATTATAGTATTGGGATGTCGTCTTAAAGAAGCTTCACCACTTCATTTTGATTTTCAAATACCATGGGAGGAGCAACAGCACAGCAGCAGTAAAACTGATGTATTTACAATTCGACTATTGTTCTTATCTAAATAGTTTTTAAGTACCCTCTAAATATTTTCAGTAGTGGAAGTAGTTGTCAAGAAAAAAAAACCCCACAAAAAACACGTCAGGGTATACCCCATCTTTGTCATGACCTCGCCAAGGTATTCCCTGACGTGTCAAACATTGCAAGGACTCAACCATGCCCATAAACCAATCATGATTACTGTACCTAGTCTCTTATTCCTTTCTTTCTATCATTTTAAATACATTAGCAGACGATGGATTTTGGTTTAATGTGTTGTTGCAGATCGGTGGCATTTACTTTCTTGACGTTTAAAAGAGTTCCCAAAAGCTTTATCGATATTTGATCGTATTGTTAAATGCTGTATACCTTGGTGAGGTCATGACAAAGATGCGGTTTCAAACGTTTTTCAATTTTGAAAGATAAAGTCTAAAGGGTTCCGCTAGCTAAAGGACTGACAGTTTTTTGGTTTCTGCGAGATACCATATCTTAAAGAGCACCTATAGTATCAGTCATTAAATTACAAGGTATTCTTTAAGCCCCAATTCTTGTCCTGTTTAGTGTTTTGATAAGGTAAGCAACATCCTGGGGAAGTCATCTGTAATTTCGAACCAATTGGAGAATCTTCAATCACGTAAGAGAGAGATAGAGAGAGAGAGAGAGAGAGAGAGAGAGAGGGAAAGAGAGAGAGAAAGAGAGAGGGAAAGAGAGAAACTGAAACGACGACCTTACTATGTGAAACTAGGTGAACGGTACCTGAAGCTTTTGTTTCAACAGAACCCTAGAAAACTATGAAGAATTGGGGGTTGTTTATATCACTGTTCCCAAAACGATAGAATGAAAACCAAATTGAAGTCACGAATTGTCGAAGCCAAAAAGCAGGTAAACTTCTTATTCGTTTGAACATTGCATACTGCCCATTATCTCACACTGACAGTTAATCGGGAGCACTCCCAGAAATCATTAACAGACTCTCTAGGTTTAAATAATATGGGTAACGAACCCACTTTGAAGTCTTATTTTAGGGGGCTAATCTATGAAGGTTGTTAATTGCTATTTAATAGGGGTTACCATAAATTTATGATCTCACGCTTTTCTTTATATTTGTACCATATTTTTGAGTGTAAGACGTTATGTCACTTTGGAAATTCACATTGAGATCTTTCTTAGATCTTTCTTCAACGGGTGCTTCAAAACTCCACAAATATTTTAGGAGAGACTGACTATAAAATAAGTTAGTTTGTAAATGTTGTCAATAGCATACTCTCCAATAGTTAACTAAGACAACTGTTTCAAAATATCACTTTAATTACTCCTCTTTATTAGTTAGATGTTTAGAGAACTCCAGAATTTTAGTTTAGTGGTTTAAAAATAGAAGAGCGTAGGTGTGATCCCGTTTTTGTTCCCCATGCATTTCTTGATATAAGGTTATTAGTCAATAACAAGTTTAAATAAACTAGTTTTCAACTACCTTTCAGTACTTAAGAGAAATTTTTCCGAATAAGTTTCTATAGCATAATTGCTTGGAGTGTTCTTTCGAGTAATTAAAGGGACTTTCGAGTATTCAAAAGTAGTAGTGACCCAGTGGTTAAATTAACTGGTTACCATGCAAGAGTCTCGCGGTTCGAACCCCGGTCGCTCTCCTGGAAATACTGTGCCCGATTTGTTTCTCCTTTATAAGTGGGATACTATTGAGTTTGTACATGTCTTCGGAGAAAGAATAGGAGAAGGAGAAAATCAAGAAATCAAAAAGATTAATAAGGACAAAAGAAAAAAAAAGGAAATTAATCATTTGCACTAAAGTGACTTTAATCTTTGTTTAGCCTGAAAGACCAATAAAAGGCTTGAATTTATTCTCTTCCTGAAAAAAAGCACTAAAACAAATTTATCTTTCTACTCAAAGTGTTTTGCTTTAATTTTTTTCTCCGGAAAAGTTGTATGGGTGCATAAAATTTTAAGGCTTTTTAAAGCTGGATAATAATGCGTATTTTGCTAAAAATAACTGGGGAAAATGTGGACCAGAAAAATGTTCTTGTCACATTGTGAAAACAGTCGAGCTCGAGTGATCCATTTTCCATTAAAACGACGATTATTCATTTTCAAAGCTTTTCATAAAATTCAACAAGTATGATTCCAATGAAACAAAAGTCCTAAAAGTGCTATTTACCATTCTATTATTAAAATATGATTTTTAGTGGAAACTCAAAAAAGAACAAAGTAGCCAATAGTATTTAAGAATAACAGGAAAGTTGATTAACACTATATTCTCCTAGTCGGTAAGAGAATGTAAAAAGTACAATTTAGTCATGTGTTTAACAGCAGATTTTCAAAAGGGCAAAAACAAGAGTGAGGCGTATGAAAAGTTTAAACAATTCAATACTTGTTAATCATAGCATTGAGTAAGAGTGACTTACGGAGCAAAAGAGTGAAATACGTCATGACTTTATCTGAGAGAAAAAATGAGGAAATCGTGACATATCTCTGCCTTTTCTGAAACCTCACGTGTTTACTAAAAATTAAAGCAACAACAAATATAACGATGTAGAATAATTAATTACAACTTCTTTTTGACCACATTACTTTGTGGAGCTACATGGCAAGCCTCTTGTGAATATCTAACGACTTACTGTTTGTAATTAACTACAGATCAAAAATTACAAAAAATAGTGTATGTCAGGTAAAATCCAACAAGAGAATAGAGAAGGTAAAAGGCTAGAACAACCATTTACATCCACAATAAAAATGGTAAAAAAATTCATAAGTACTTATTAGTAATCGCAGTAGTAGTCATAGAAATAGTAATAGTGGTAGTAGCATGAGTAATAACAGTACCAGCAACAGTAACGATAATAGTAAAAGTAGTAGCAATAATAGTAATTGTAGTATTAACAGTATTACCAGTCGTGGCAGTTCTAGTAGTAGCAGCGCTAGTAGCAGTTGTAGAAGCAGTGGTAGAAGTATCAGGTAGCAGTTGTAGCAGCAGTGGTAGTAACAACAGTAATAACAGTGAAACTAGCAGAAATTGAAGCAACGATGGTAATAGTAGTAAGAGTATTAGCATCAGTAGAAGTATTAGTGGTAGCAGTAAAAGTAGTATAATTAGTATTTCTGATAATTATCAGTTGTGGCAGGAGTATAAATAGCATAATAACAGGGCATCCTGTTAGTCTTAGCAGACTATAGTGTCGCCTTCGGAAGTTGTTCTGCAACAGCGTCCAAAGTGACTGCAAAGGCCAACTCGGGTGTGACAGCCCCTTCCACACTGGCAGCAGGTGCAGTTTACCGCTGGTCTGTTTCCATGAGTTGGTGTTCCCTCCTTTATTGCTTTCTTTTAGTCTGTTGGGCAAGTGTATGTCTCTTTGAACTGGCAAAGGCCTTTTAACACAGCCTGTCTGCAGGCCAAACAATCAGAGCCGAAGTCTTCTCATCTGTTGAGATTGATTTCTATGGCCTTCGGATCCCTCTTACAGACATCTTTGTAGCGCAGCTGTGGTCTGTCTTTGTGATGCTTTCCCTGCAAAATTTATTCATGGATAAAGTCTTTTGAAATCCTGCCATCGCCCATCCTCATAAGATGATGAAGCCAGAGCAAACGTTTCTATTTAAGCGGGAAATACATGCTGAGGTTGTCAACATGCTCTAGAAATGGGACTTGGGACTTTTTCTTGCCAGGTCATGCCGAGAAAGTGCCTGAGGTAGCTCATGTGGAAGGTGTTCAGCTGCTTCTTTTTCCGTACACAGACTCCAGAACTCACTGGCATTCAAACGTGTGCTCAAAACGCAAGCTCTATACACCTGAAGTTTGGCATGTTCCTTCATCCTTCATCCTGCTGTACCACACTCCCTTTGACAGTATGAGCATAGTAGTGGCTGCCTTGCCAATGTGTGTGTTTAGCTCAGAAATGAGAGAGAAGTTGCGAGAGATCGTTGGCTCGAGGTACAGGAAGTCATGGACAAGCTGCAGTTCGTGTTTGGAGATTGTGATGCTGGGAAGTGACCCCACGTCCTGACCAGTGAGATGTGTGTTATTTAAGGTAATAGATAGTCCAAAGTCTTGACAAGCCTTACTGAAATGGTTTATGAGCTACTGAAGGTCCTTGGCTGAGTGGCAGTGATCGATGCATTGTCAGCAAAGACAAAGTCACCCAAGGACTTTAGCTGGATTTTGGACGTTGCTCCTAGTTAGGACAATATGAAGAGTTTTCCATTTGATCTGGTCCGGATATATATGCCTCCTTTTCTAGCTCCAACTGCATACTTTAACAGGGTAGCAAAAAATGATTTCAAATAGGGTAGGTGCAAGAACAAACCCCTGCTTTACTCTACGTTTGATGTCAAAAAGGTCTAGTTTTCAGCCTTCAGATAACACAGTACCCTTCATGTCATCATGGAACGATTTGATGCTGCTGAGAAGCAAGGATGGACATTCGATCTTGTAAAGAATTTTATAAAGGCCGTCTCTAGTGACCAGGTGGAATTTTTTTGTTCGGTTCAATGAAGACTATGAAGAGTGGCTGTTGTTGTTCTCTATGTTACTCCTTCAGCTGCCAGAGGACTAACACCATTGACTCAGAAACCACAATGTGATTCTAGTTAGACCCTTTCTGCAAATATCTGAAGCTTGTTCAGTCCGACCCGAGCTAAAAACCTCCCGACGATGTTAAGTAGAGAGGCCTCGCGATAGTTTTTTCAGCCACTCCTATCACCTTTATGCTAATACATAATGAAGATGTTTGCATCCCTAATTTCCTGTGGTACTTCTCCTTCGGCAGAGATAGAAGATCCTTTGCACCTCAGTGATAATGATCCTTTTGCCGCACGTCAGGATCACAGCGGACTTTTCATCTTACCCAGGCGATAGACAAGAGACAATGGAATCAAGGGCTGTGTTGAGTTTTTTAGGGGTTGGCTTATTGTCAAATTCCTCCATCATGGACAAGCAATCAATATTATTTAGCTCCTCTTCGGATGAAATGTTTTCCCTGAAATATGGTTTAGAGAAGCGCTGCACCCAAAGTTTAATAAGCTGCTTCAGGCCCTTGATGACCTCACCTGTAGCAGACCAAAGCAAGGCGATTTTCTTCTGAGCTGGGCCCACGGCTTTTTTGATACCAGTGTACATCTCCCTGCTATTGTCTGTGCCAGCTGTTGTCTGCAGCTTAGGGCAAAGCTGGAAGCAGTACTCATGAGCACATCATCTGGCGGTCTGCTGAATGTTGCGGCTTAAAGGATCATCATGTTTCATTTATTGGAACTGGGTTCGCATTTTTACAAAGCCTCTTCTCTTTTCCTCAATGGCTGAAGTCGTCACCACGAAGTAGGCCTCAAAACAGGCTGTCGTCCAGTTGGTCTTCTTGCAGAAAAGGTAACACTGTGAATAAAGCCTTTGAAGTGGTCCTATCTATCAAAAACCAACAGGATTGGGGAGCCTGATAAGAAAACCTTGAGTGCTTGTGTGAATTACTCCACTTTTCCTTGGTCACAGATCTTGCTGGTATCAATGTGACGTGATCCTTTCAGTTTTGTACGGTACAATTCTATGGTTGCAGTTTCACTTAACTGCACAGTAGTGAATGGTCAGTGTCGCATTCCGCACCATAATGGCTGCGTGTGATCTTGACGTTGGACAGGATACAACGTCTGGTAATGATATAGTCGGGCTGGTACCATTGCTTGGATATTGGAGGTCTCCATGAGACTCTGTGTCTAGGTTTCGTGTTGACGAATAGTATTCTGATGCAGAGACTATGATGGCAGCATAGCTCCAGCACGCATTGACCACTTTCGTTTATCTTCCCAGTACCAAACTGTCTCATACCAGTGAGTCGTGAACTGTAATCCTTACCAACTCTAGGGTTAAAGTCACTGAGTATGAATAGTGGCTCTTTCACAGGGACTTTTTTTGTGGAGGCGGCTGGGTCATCATAGAACTTGTACTTTGCTTCTGCTTAGGACGTCAGAGTTGGCACCTGATAAAGGTGACGTGTACCGCTAAAGAGTGGGGCTGAAAGGATAGGCTTTTTTGCTTTCATCCATAGATTGGATGATGAAGCCTAAAAGAGTATTCATGATTGCCAAAGCCCAGGTCTTTCCTGTTGGTTCTTCATGCCAGAAGAAGAGGAAATTTCTCTCTTTTGTAGATTCTGCATCTAGCAGCCTCGTCTCTCTCTGTCGAGGGTGATGATCTCCACGCGCAGTCTGCTCAGTTCTGCATCGACGACTGCTGTCGTGCGTGCATCATTGATTTTGTCCATGTTGTAATAGAAAAACAGGTGTCGATGTCCTGACATTATAGGTGCCCAATTGTAGGGCAGGAATTTTCTTTCTTCTATTGCGTATTGCAAAATAATTGAACCGGTTGTTAGATTTCACCCTAAATCCCATGTACCCCGTGGAGTTAATTGACCTTGGCAAAGCATCACCTTACTGGCTGGGAGCTACTCAGCTTAAGAAGTGCATTAGCTACCGAATGAGATGCGATGATCTGTTCCACCGTCGGAAGAACCTCTGACATCACACTCTGCACCAATTAAGCTGAGATCTACCACCAGTAGAGTGCTGCTTCCTTTATCTGTTCCCATCTACAGGAAACCAACTCACACTGACCAGTACCTAAATAGTGCATCACACTATCCAGTCTCAGTTTGTAAAAGTGTCATTGCCACTCTGTTTGGAAGAGCAAGAGATATTATTTGAAACTCATGCGACCTTAGAATTTAAAAAAAGGTACTTATAGAGTGTCCTCCTATCCAATGGATACAATGCTAAGGATATCCATAGACCCTTACACAGAATCACTGGAACTAATCATGAAGATAAAAAGGAGTCTCTAAAACAGGGATGGGCAACCTTTCTAGAGAGCGGGCCAGATCCTTCAAACTTTTTCTTTACGCGGGACAAAGGTAATAAGAAAAGCGAGAGTGATAATGATAAATAACAACGATAAATTTGGAGCAATTAGAATATATTTTGTAGCTTTGGCTAAACGTAACCAAACTATACTAAACTAAACTAAATAGCACTCACAAATTGATGAAGAATAGTAGTGTTTACAATGCTGAAAGCTAGTTTTTTAGTCTTCCGTCTCAGTATTTTTAGTGAGATATCCGGCATTGTTTTTCGTTGGCCACCTTGTTGATGTCAGGTCTGATAGAAGAGTGCGAAATCCTTAATTGGTTTTTCAACTTAGGGTCTGCGAGCTGAGCCCTGTACTTTGTCTTAACCTGCTTCATTTTGGAAAGAAAATTGTTCGCAGCGGTAAGTGCTCCCGAAATAGCTTACACACCTTGTTGCCAATTCTTTTATGTTGGTCAAAACCTCTTCCTTTGCTACACACAGCTGATAAAAGCGGAGCAGATTGTCTTCTGAATGAGCATTTTTAGTTTAAAATTGCTTTGCATGTCAAGAAGTACATTTACTCGAATAATCGTTTATATTTAGTCTGAATGGATCAGCAAATAATTGAAATTGGTTTTCGTTCATCCTAAAATCCTGAAATCGGGATTCGAATTCTGTTGATAACACCTTTATGCAGTGTGCGTATTTTTTAAATTTCACTTGGGAAATTTTCACTCTCGATGTTAAAAGTTCAAAATGAGATGTGTCCTTTGTACTGAACTGTTAAATAACAACTTCAGTTTTCTTTCAAAGGACAAAACATGCTGAAACATTTTGTTACATAGCTAATCTTTGCCTTTAAGCTTGATATTAAGGTCAGAGAGATGACATGTTAAATCTATTAAAAATGCAAGGTCATTGAGCCAGTTATCGTCGCTGAAAAACGAAATGTCCTGCTCTTTTCCATCCATAAATTCCAAATTTTGTTCTTTTAACAGCCAGAATCGTTTCAACGTAACTGATAGACTTAGCCAACGAACACTAGAAAAGAAAACAACATCCCCAAATTCTATTTCCAAGTAATTCAATTTTTCCTTAAATTGGCGGTAGTTGAGAGCATGAGATCGAATGAAATTTACAGCTCTAACAACAGGTTTCATGACATCTTCAAAACCAAAAATGTCACAGCACAAATTTTCTTGATGAATGATACAGTAGTTGACCACCACATTGCATGCATTTAAATTCATTTCTTCTAAAAATATTTTTATGAAACCTTTGCTTACCAACCATCGAAGGTGCCCCATTAGTGGTTATTCCACATAGTTTCGTCTTGTCGAGTTTGCATTTACCAAAGAGAGTTATCAATGTATCTGCAACATCTCTTCCAGTTGTTGCCCTTTTCAAATGACACATATCGAGGAGTTCCTCTTTTACCTCGAATTCGTTTAAAGCAACTGGAACAAATACAGCGAGTTGTGCTGTGACTGTAATATCTATGCTTTTATGGATTGCAATACTAAAAGCAGCGCACTGTCCGACCAGCTCTTCCAATTGGTTTTCAATATTCTCGTTCATTTCTTCTATTCTTCTTGTGACAGTGCGTCGAGAGAGGCTGATGCTTTCGATATCCTTTTTCCTTTTTGGGCAAACTTCATCGACAAAAATTGTCAAGCAATCCTTTACGAACTCTCCGGCACTGAATGACTTCTCTTTTGATGCAATCAGTTCTCCAATCTTAAAACTTACTTTAATTCATGCCTCTGTATCTTTTTTGGCCCCCAGCAAAAAGGATTTGCTGGGTTTCGATGGATCTTTTGGGGCTTAGATACTTCTCTTTTCTTTTCTGGTCTTTATACTTGTCAAACTTTGTTGCATGTTTCGTCTGATAATGTCTCTTTACCTTGTACTCTTTTATAACGGCAATGATTTCACTGCATATCAAACATAGGACATTGTTGTTTCTTTCTACTGCAAAATAATCTGTCCCCCAGCTTTCCTATGCGCTACATTTTTTTGCTAATTTTTAATCTGGGCCGTGCAATTTTAGCCATTCTACAACATACAATTTCAAAAATTTTCTTGCTGGCCGAACCCTTCAATGGTGGGTCCCTTAACTTTGGAAAACTCGATTCCTAGCCCCCTAGGTTCAATTTTGTAGCGCTATCCCTGACGCCGAGTCTAAATAACCCCTTTCTTCATAAAGATAACACGTTTCACTTTGTTGCACCTTCATGACTGAAATTATAACATAAGAGCGATGCATGCATTTTATTAGATGTTATTAGAAAAGAATTATTGTCAAAATGCATTTAAAACTGAGAAATTTTACTGTAAATAGGACTTTCTATACTTCTCAAAAATCACAACACATCTAGAACAACAATACTTCTGTCTTCATTCACCAAAAGATCACCTCCCAGCTTGCTTTTTGCCATAGGTTTGTTACCAGTCTGTTGGATAAGTGCCATACCGGAATACTGGTAACAAATGTATTTGAGTAGAAGTAGCAAAACCTTTTATTCCACACAGGCCAATTCTTTTTACTAAAGTCGGCCTCATCTAATTTCAATACTGGTGAAAAAATCCAAACCTACTTTTCAGTACTTTATTAAATGCTAATTATTGATTTTTAATCTTCTTAAAACACTTGTCAAAATAACTAAGCCTTCACTAAATACACTGTCACGATTTTTTTGGTACACATAACAGCATTTTCAGGCCACTTTTATTCTTAGCCCATTCATTTCTTCGGACTGGTTCAGGTTTCCCTTTTGCATCTCATTGGTTGTGACATACCCCTCAAACGTTCATTCGTACGTTGCGGACCGTGTGCGTCAAAGTAACACATAATCAGGTCAAGGGTCAGGTTTACTCATCTGGTACACACATTGTTGTTTAACTGTGTACGTTGTCTTTACATCGTTCGAATGTGAAAATGTTCAAAATACATATCATCATTCAGCCTGCACCTTCCTTTTACTTGTTATTGACAATTTACGTTTACATATTGATCTTTCTAATTTGGATCTATGCTCTTGTACATTAGATATGGCTAGTAAATTGACAGAGAGATGAGAGATATGGAGAAAGCTAATATAATGCTAACAATGGACTGGTAACAAATTGAAACTTAAGCACGACATGAACTCAACACCACACAAACAATAGGACAGGAATTTGACAAATGAAAAAATAATCCTCTTTGATTTTACAATGCATCTGAGAGGGTAACAGCAGTAATTTTATTTGCAGTTGAGTATTATTCTTTTACTTTTAATTACTTACTGGGCAGAGTACGTATTTTGTGGTGTTACACTTGAATGAAAATAAATATCCTACCAGCTTACAAACAATAATGTCAACGTTGGGAAAAAAACAAAAAGTTTAAGAAATTTTAATTATATCACCTTAAACTGCCAAGTTTTCGCTTCTTGAGCTAAAGGTGTGTCTGAAAAAATTTAGAGTTAACTGCTTTTTCTTCTACAACAAGATAACTAGTTACCCAGTGTTCGTGTGAATTAAATCACCTACCTTGCAGAACGACCTTTTTCGGCACTTGCAGTACATACATAGCTTAGTAGCTTTACGTTCTACTACAGAGAAGTTAGCGGCCAACTAGTCCAAACGTCCATATCTGTTGACTTCATTGACACAAGCGAAAAATCAGAAATATTATAATACGTTAATACAGGCAAAAAAGGAAGCCAATAGTCTGTAATTGAGAGAGTAGCACCTAAATTAACTCTGGAAGGACGGACAGTAAAGCAAAGGCTAAGCTACTTCGGACATATAATGAGAAAAGATGGATGTTTGGAAAAGGATCTTATGTTATCGATATGCGAGGGAGGGAGGAAGGAAAAGAGGTAAGCCACGACAAAGATAGATAGATGGTGCGAGTGAAACCATGGGCAGAAATCTGGCACTGCTGAAAGGTGACATACAAGACAGAGTGAAGTGGAGGCAGACAGTGCATGTCACCAGGAGTCGACGCCGACTCGAAGGAGCCTGATGGTATTGATCTATTTAAGTTATTTGAGTTTTGAAGTTATCAGAGGTTAGTTATTTGTATCGTGCTAGAGATAAACTTACACCTCGTGCCATCTTGTATCTCCATAAATCTTCCATCGCATGAGTAATGTTTCCATGTTTGGACGGATGCTCCCTTATCTCAACTCGATGTTTCTTATCCAGTTCAGAGGCGTGTTTGTAACTTGATAGGTCCAAATCATGCGGCTACCCTTTGACCTTTGTCTCATCGACCCAATGTGGCTTGTGTTAAGTCTTTTCTGCAGGTATTATGTTATTAGAAGTGGTGTTCTGATGAGCTGTCCTTGTTGGTACCAACTCAGTTTGTTGCATCTCGTGTGACATTTCTTTTAACGTCATAACGCTAATGGACGTGTTGCCCTTAGTTGCAATAAATCACTGTAGTTTTTCCTCGGACTGCACGATTGTAGCATTTTTTGCGTTTTGATTACTTTTTAAGTCGTATGCCTTAAAATGTTTTCAAGTCTGAGGTGTACTATTATCTACTAGCTTAACTGTTTCTCTCTTTCTGTCATTACTTTCTAGTTCCATACACAAGGTGGCTTAATACCTAATATGGCTCTTAACCAACAACAAACAAGACAAAATACTAGTATCAAGGTCATATGCAATCGCTTCGAGGACCGCAGCCGACGCAACTTACTTTATTTTTAGTGTAACACTTAATCAAAATTTAATGGATAAATAGAAGTCTTTTCTTGTACTATCACTACTCTGCTCGACTTTAGCCAAGCAAGATGTAGAAAGACCAACAAGTTGTCTTAATCACTAAATAGGAGTCATACTATAAATTCCATCACCTAGTAGTTTGCGTACTTACCTACAAATGTCAATAAAATTTTTAATCAACCAATTTAATTTTTCCCCTCGTCTCCGACATCGACTTTTGCATTTCTGTAAAGTTTTTCCTTATTTTTCATCAAGGTACATTTGTTCATTCAAGGTGATTTGTTTGGTGTTTGGAACAGCACCACACAAATGTTTCAGGTTCTTTTATTCCTCCCTCACCACTTGGTCTACGGTTGTCAATACTAATGTAGCGACGTGCCCCAGTATCCTGCCAATATTTTTGGTCAGGTGTTAACGTCAGTGTTTGTTTCACTAGGCTGAGTGCAAGTGGTGACAGAAATTTTTTAACCTGGTTAACAGACAGCACAAAATCATCGAAGTAACAAACTTAATAGTCCAGGTCTTCAGCCTGGCCGCAGGCATTTATGACATCCCTTATTTCCGTCACACGGATTTAAGAGGTTAGGAAGAGATTTGATTGATTTGCATCAGTGTTGAAAGCATTCAATAGTCTTTTCTGTAACAGCCAATCTCCATTTAAAACCGAACGACCAGAGAACAGCGAGCATATGCATTAATACTTTTAACGTTATGTGATGACTTGCCGCCGCTATTTGCCGAGTAGTTGAGCTCTGTTAAACTTTTTGAGTGACAGCCGGTGATTAGTTAATTAATTGTAAATAATTGAAAGTGCAGACCATCGACTATGAAAATGCGAGAAAACGGTTGTGAACTTGGGAAATTGCTTTGCCTGGATCAAAGACCGTTTCATTGATAAAGTTGATCAATGGCACGGAAAAAAAGAACTGCCGAGCCAAAATTGAAGCTTAAAAAAATGTGTTATTGAATTTAGTGAAGACTAGATTTCAGTATCACACTGTGGCAAGTCTTTTACTTAGTTCTGTTTTCGTACTGTTGGGAAAAACTTACACTATGATGTCAACCATAAGAAATTGCTATGTCAGAGGAGCATATTTTCAAAAGTTCGATTTGTCATCTCTAGCCTGTTTTGTGCGGTGTTTGTATCAATCTCGATTGACTTAAAGAAACCTCAAGCTTTCTGTCTCGGCTCTCTATCCACCTGTCCTGACATCATCCTTGTCTGCATAACTCCAAGAGAATTTTTTTGGCTTTTATTTATATCATGCATGAGGAAATTCATGGCAAACAAATGAGACTGACGACCTGACGGTTCGCTGTCAATCGCGCGAATCGATCGCTAGGATTCACTTTACTGAAGATTGACCACAGCTCACAGACAGCTAGCTGCCTGCAATAAAATTTAAAACATAAAATTTCCTTAAGACTACCATCCTTAGAAAGCGTGAATTCGCAAACAAAACTTTTCAATGTTCTCTCTGTTAATTGTTCCTCCAAACAAAATAATCTTTTCAGAGTGCTTCCTATTTTATAACCTATTTCGATCGTTTTCTGGTTTTCGTGCATCCTGCTCGATTTGATTACGTACTTTCATGGGTTAGTTCCTACTGACCTCGGCTTGTTGAAGATCCTTTGTACACAAGCCTGGAATGAACGATATGTCAATACTTGCCTGTGCTACAGTTTTTTTACGTTTTCCGTCATGTGGCATTCATACACATACCCCCAAAGCAAGAATGTTTGAAAAGGTATATTCTCAAAGGATGGTACTTATCCATTTGATTAACCTCCGTTTATCAACTATCGTTACTTTTTAACATGAATAAATTTGTCAGGGTTTCACTGAAATTCACGACTCCTAAGGTTTCTTTCTCTTCCTTAACAATCAAGTGGATACGGCTGACACGAAATCCTTATCAGGTGATTTCTTTTTTTTCCAAAATGGGATTTCCCTGTAATTTCTGCTAACGTTCTCCATGGAATTTTAGCCAAATTTTAAAACCAAAATTTTTTTTCCATATAAAAAAATGGTTTAGATTTTTCCTGCGTGAAATTGGGTCATGATGACAATACTTAAAATTAACGCCTTCTTCCCTGGCTTTTGTTCGATGTTTGGCGTTGATTTAAGTAAAAACAAAACTTCTTTTCACTCTCGTCGAGTCTTGACTAATAGGAAAAGGGAAGGAGAGCTGGAAAAAGCCAACAACAACAACCAACCAGGCCAACAAAAAACATTTTTCAAGCCACTGAAGAAAATTTCATCACAAACCAGCTAATCCAAATGGTTAAAGACCGACAAAGGTCGAGAATATTGTCGAGTAACGACGTTCAGGTCAAGGTACCTCAGACAGGTAAAGTAACATAAGAGTACCAGACTAGCTACTGGTGGTAATACACTGCACTATCTATTGAGGTGTCACAAATTTCTTATTTAGGAACCCTATCCAAGATTGGAATTCATTTACAGCTTCCTGGTCTTTTCCTTAATTTTGTTGAAAGTGCCCTATAGCAGAGTTGTGTGTTAAGGGTTTGACTTTGTTTCTATTCGTCTTCTACTTCTTTAAAAATTTGATTCACTGCTCGCTGCTTACTAAAACATCGCGCTGACAAAGAAACAAAGAAGAACTTACAATTCCATTAATTTCTAGTTTTTTTAAAAAAAACAACCTTAACGAAAGTAATAATCTTACAAAAACAGCAACACAAAAAAGCACCAATTTTCAAAACATGTATAAAGTGTTTTCATCTACCTGGAAAAATTGCCAGCAGACCTTTGTGTGTATAAAAAATAAAATAGTAAATACAATTAACTAATTCTAAATTACAAATAACCTCGTATTATCTTTCTAATGTTACAATCACTCGTCCAGCCATTAACCATTTCGTTTTAACATCAAAACAAGCAGACTTGTGGTTGTTAACTCAGTTTTAGGCTTTAAATGAGAAATACTCTGGCTTTTAATGTCCACGTCTGTCAGACAAGGAATTAAGTTAAAGATGTGTTGAACACACCAAAATAATTTAGGGATCAACAAATGATACCATAATATATCTCGTTCCTTCGTAGACAGGAAGACCTTCGTGATAGTGAGTTAGGCGTCCAGGGTGCATGAGGGTCCAGCCAACTCTGGCGTTCAGGATGCTGCAGTTGTAACGAAGAAAATGGCACCCGCCACCCTGCGAAGATCAAAAGTTTTCCGTCAGCATATCAACACTAGCGAAGGTTCGTACGTACAAAAATCCCAAAAGGAAAAAGATGGGGTTGTAGGGATTAAGGGTAGAAAAAGATAAAGTGGGAAAAAAGCAGAAAGTAAAGCCCAGTGGAAAAAGAGGAAAAAGCTGGAGAAGGTGAAGTAAATTGATATAAAGGATAGGGAGTAGATGTAATAACGGGAGGGGATATAGGCAAAAATGAGGGCGAGAGTGAATGAGAAACGAAGGAGAGCCCCCAAAAAATGCCATAGAAAAGAAAGAAAAAGAAAGAGCGAAAGTGAGCGAGAAAGAGAGGCTGTGTGTGTGTGTGTATGTATAAACGAATTCAACTCCAGAAACTCCTGAAAAAATAGAAATAACTTATTAAATATGCGCCAACTGAACTTTTACATGCAAACTAACTTGACCACTTTTAGTATTGTTTAACGTTAGCATTTCAAACGGTGGGGCTTTTGACCCTCCCCTAATGTTTTTCCAACCTCCATTTCCAACTACTTTTATCGTTTAATCTTTTAAATACATCCGGGCATTAAAAGTTCATCAAATCTTTTACTTTAATACTTCTTGGAATTTTTATCACGTATTCAAATAACTTGCTATAATCTGGGATCACATTGTTGATTAATTGTAAAAAAAATTAACTGTTAAGCTCAAACAAGTGGCCTCAGACGGATTCTTGCTCGTGTCCTTCTAAAAAACTTTTAGAATGATACGAAAGCGCGCGTATATGCAAACAAAGTACTTCTAAATCTTAATTTCAAGTTTTTGGTAGGGGTTTCATTGCTGCTTAACCTAAAGTTTAACTGGTGCTAAAATTTACTATTAAACCAGGCAATCCCACTTTTTTCCGCTTAATTTCGCCTCTAGTTCCTGTTAAATTTTGTTTCCTTTGGAGAACAAGCAACATGTTTAGTGGACTTGGATCGTATGGACGTCCCATGTAATTGTATGCGAGTATTGCATTGTGCTAGATACTTATCCAAGGATCACAGTTTTTAGACCGAAAAAAGGGAGAAAACCAAGTAAATTGGAGTGAACTCCAAAACTGGGCACCGAGATAATTGGCAGGTATTCTTTTACCTGGATTTGATACAAAATTTGCAGTTTTACATACCTTAAAATCAACATCAGGCCTATTTAATTGCAAGTTGATTGTATAAGTTGATGCATCATGATGCGGTCGCAGAAAATATTGTCCTGTGGGTGTGTATTTGACCACGAAGTTCATGATAGAGTTGGCCTGTAGGGAGCAAAGAAAAAGGTCTTACAATTAGCTGAATTTTAATGTACTAGGAAAACTGTATCAAGTACTTTACAATGCTTGAAAACAACTAAACCAGTACGGTAAAATTAATATACATTTGAATACACCAAATATGTAATCGTTTATGGCAGCCATATAAGGGCAAAGATAAAAAAAACAACTCATTCATATGGTTTCTCTGTTGTTCCAATCAACGGATTCAGTAGTATTTACAATAAACCTTGACCATGAATTTAATACTCTTCTTAGTTGCCATATTTTATCAGTGGAAGGGGAAAATATTTCATAGTAGTTGTTCTGGGCGTAAATAAAGGCATACAAGTTGTCGACGTGGGTGGATTCATTACATTAAGTTAATACCAAACGCACCCCTAATACACTAAAAGTATACTTTAAAACAAAACTGACCATCAAAATATTTTTCTAGAAAATTAACTAGATTTTAGGCAAGGTACTAAACAATAAGTTGTGGGTTCTGGCTGCATGAGATGGTCTGGCAAAACAAAAATATAAGGAAACTGTGCAAAAATCAAGTCGTTTCTTCTTGACAATTAATCTATTTTTCATAGCTGATAATCGTTTTTAAATCGATTATAGACCATGGACCAGTAAATAAAGTAAATAAACCTGTATTACATAAACCTTAACAAATGCAAAAAATACAACAGACATGTATGTAAACAAACATAAAAAAAGTAAGTAAATACATCATTTAAAAGGTAAATAATTACATAGATAATGAACTAAATGAGTATACGATCAAATAGGGAAACAAACTGTATAAAGGGAAAAACAGCAAAACTACAAAAAAGTACAACATACGTTGAAAACAAAAACGATACAACCAATAAATTTTGCAGCGTGGAATAAACAGTAAAGAAGTGAAATCTCTAAAATATCACAGCATACCGGCGTTGTAAATCCTGAAAACAGACGAGAAGCCATTGGTCCTATAAATTGTTTCAGCATGTGTAACCAGTGCCTTTCGAAACCAACCTAGTACAACAATAATGTAAGAGTATAGAATCGGGAAAAACACAACACAATATAGTAAAAAGTATTTTAATAAATATGAATTATGGCAGAGTAAGTTATACTGATACGTCCAGCACTACTTACTTCTAGCACCCTCAGCCCAACCCAAGACTATTACGTTTTTTTTGCCTAAATGTTGGTTTGGTAAAGACGTGGATTTTCATGAAACAAAAATTATCCTGCTGGGACACAACGTGGACAAGGCCAATTTCGCTGTTTTTTTCTCATAACCCTACCGCGGGTCGATATCTAACGTTTAACTAGTTAAACTCTTCTTACTTTCAGTTATAGAGTGTCACCATTTCACCTCACCAGTTGTAAACAAAGAAAAACAAAAAACCGGGAACCATTTGTTTTCGTGGCTTCTGGCTTTGCTGAGGGCAAAGCTTAAGAACAAAAGACAAAAATTATTATACGAAACAACTCCACTAGCGTAAAAAATATGATATCGAAAATTATAAAGAAAAGGTAATACTAACAAGGTCTTTGCTAACCTGTTTCATGTGGATGTCTACTGTCGGTACGTTCTCATAACCCCCAGCAAGTCTCTCGTCCTGGAATGAAATGTATTATTATTGAATATTTTTAAAAACGAATAATGCCAAATGTACAGTTCATATTGAATTGTCATTGTCAAGAGTTGCATTTAACTTTGCCTTAAAAAAACGATACTCAAATGCACCTCTGTCATTTGTGACTTAACCTGTAATCTCTTTAGATCTCTTTATAATATCAACCTGCATCAGTACGACGCTCTATTATACCCGTATCGCCATCAAAGTTTCCCATGTCATCCAATATGCATGTATTCTAGAAAGTACGTCTTATCACTTTTAATCAACTACACCTATAGTTTTCAAAAAGGCAAGCAAGAAATCCACAAATGCAAGTATAATATTCACTATTATCAGTATTATTAAACATTTTTCTACAATATACAAAACCAAACTATTCTCATATCATACTCAAAATGTCTGTAGAATTCTCAAATGCACCCATATCATCTTCACTCTTCACTCTTTAACGTACTTATATCATTCTCCAATGTACCCGAGTAGTTCCCATAGCTCTGCAATTTTCAAGGGTGACAACACAAAAAAAATGATCTCGATTAACAGCTATAAATGTTGGTGGTCCAGGAAGTATCTTATTACAATGGAAGGTGTCCGACATCTCTTAACTACCGGTCGATTGCACTGTGATAACCTTGATAGAAGTCCAAGTCATAAATTTTCAAGGCTTTAAGTAATAGCAGAGGTGGTGGTGCCCGTTTGAAAGGTATTTGCCTAATAATTCCGGGCACTGCCGATTTAAAATTATTAAAATGCCGTTTTATGAGCCACACAGTTCCAGCGATAATCCGTTGCCGCTGAATATATCCGTAACACTGATGGTACCAGTATACCACATTACCTAGCATCAGAAAAACAAAGTTCTGTTTACCTATTTAATCAGATATTCACTTTCACCTGTCTTTATGCTGACTTCGCAAAAATTCTTAGGATAAAAAAAAGGATCAAATTTATCGCTTAACTCATTTTTAATAATTTATTTTTAACTGAGTCAATAACATATTTTATCATTACCAATTACTTCCAGACAAGATTTTCAATGTAGAACGGATATAACCTAAAATTTATTACTTTTATAACAATATCACCACCCTCACTATTACAAATACAATTATTGTTAACGTCAACTCTCCTACTTTTCGGCTGAGTTGATTACAGACAATTAGCTTTTAAATGAATAATGCATGAAAATTATGTCGTTTAATCATAACATTAATAGCATAGTGCGGTCATAAAATAAACTACTCTGGCACCAAAGTTGCTACAAAACGACCTCTATTCAGAGAGAAAAGTTTTAAAGAAGTTGACGTTCCGATGTTTTAAATTTTAGGAATTGGGCGTCTTGTAGTGAATTTAGCTGCAGAAAACGATTTCTATCATTTCTTATAACAAAAAACGCCCTTTCCGATGTTGCAGTTAGGCTTTAGGCAAAATAACCAATATCTATCGGTAATTTCGTATTCTATCACAGAAAGAAAACCATGACAGCCGGTTGGCGACTCGCGCAAATACCAAAAGAATAGTTTGGGTCACTACAATCAACTGTCAGTGTGTACAACTTAAATGGGCCTGGTGAGCACGCGAAGTAGACAGAAAATTCTGACGTAACTGCCAGTGGAGTAAAGCTTTATCCAGACCTGCACTGGGGAAGACAAGTAATATTGTGCCAACATCACCGGTATTTACAAAATCTGTAACCAAATACCTTAGGCAAGATTTTCTCCTTGCTGATACTAAGCATAAAGACTCTCGTCACGAGGTGCGTGACAGCACACTCCTAACAATGCAATTCTCCGTAAGGCTTGCGGACTGCAAGATTAAATGGGTTATCATGATATAATTTACCACCGCCCAATGCTAATTGTGGAGCACAGGCCTGCAGAAGAATCATGCTATCCTTACAAGATGCCAAGATACCATTTAACATAATCGTAGTCGTGCTGTACTAGTTTACTCTCGTTGTTGTAATTACCAGCTCTACAGGCACTTATTTACTCTACTTGTCATAGATGTTTGGAGCTGTGGAGGGCTGTTCACTGACCACAGCAGAATCGGGGTAGTTTTACTTATCTGCAGGCCTTGTGACGTACCATGCCCTTTATCCTAAAATTTTGGTCACTAAGTAACTTTTCATTGCTTTTGGGGATACTAATTTTTGGCATGTTTCTCTTCGTTTTATAACCGCAGTGGGTACTTCAATAAATTTAATTTTAAAAATGTTACTATTATGGATTACTTTTTCTTTCATGAATATAAAACTTTTCACCTCGCTATAAAATTTTTAAAAAATGGGCAAAGCGTTATCACAGAATCCATTTGCTTTACATTTTATGGGAAAATTGGCCTTTTTGCGGCGAATATAATGCCCGACACGAGTTTTACTTATCAATATAACGACATTCCTTTCTGGAGCGGATACATGCACTCGTTTTTAACATTTACACGAGTAAGTCCAAGTTCCGTTACCCCCGGATCACATGTTGTCAATAAAATGGTGTGTGTTGTATCAGGAATATCAAATCATCCATACCATTTGTTTTTCTTTGACAATTTTGTCACCAGTTAAAATTTTTTAAAGAACTACCTGGAAAAACGTAATGTTTGTTGGTACTGTCACGGAAAATACAACCTCAAGGGAAGCAAACGATATGAAAGCAAAAAATACGGTGAAAACATCTGAGAGCAGCTCCTTCGACTTCTGATCTTATGAAAGACTATTATTTTGTACACGGAACGATCATTCAATAATAAAGTGGTAGCACCTGTCTACATTCGCCACTGCAAATTGCTAAAATAAGACTAAAGAAATTCTGACTCCAGTGTCCCTCTACCATTTTTGATGAAACAAAACACCAAAGATATGGATATTCAGGTGATTCACCGTTTGTAAGTTCAATACCGACCAACAGTCCAGCAATCCCAGGGTGAAAATTGGTATCGATCACTTGTCTACAAGGTGTTAAATGTTTGTTGTGGCTGCATGGAGATCGCATTGCGCTGTCACTGATACACCAGTCACACCTTTACAAACTGATAAAAACTCCATCGAAGTAAAGGAAACAAATAGGTGGAGGATGGTTAGTAGATGTACTTAAAACAATCTTAGGTATTATGGTGTCGGGCATAACAAAATTTCCACTAGTCAAGCAAGGCAAAATGTTTCCACAAGACTACTAGGTTACGTGTATGTACATTGTAATAAAGGTGCTATCTGTTTCGTGATGCAACACACAAAAAGTTAATGGGTTTCTAAAAATGTTAGCCCCAAATGCGCTATAGTATATTGGTTGTCTACTTTTCACACCCAGTGAAAACTTTAAGTCGACTTGAAGATCAAGTCTACCAAACAAAGCTGATAGACTTCCTACTGACGACGTATATGGTCCCATATGGAAACAACGGTCTCAAAAGCCCAAGCTCAGTGAATAATTTAAAAAAAATTTTTTAAATTATTTTTGTTATTGTCCTAACATACACTTGCTGACATAAGTCAATATTTAGAAGCTGGAGAAATTTACATCAAGAAGCTGGCAACGTTCTCGTGTGGGAACATACTCATATCGTAAGAACAGCTACTGATACACTTACGAAACTTGAAGCTTTCCTGAAGTAGGGCAATAAAACTAAAAGTTTAAATCATCAGAAAGAAATTTAATGTGGTACACATGTTACCATGACAAAGATAAATTAATATTATAGTACAAGGAAGACTATCTTGATGGTTTGTAACCACTATATTAAAAAGAAAAAAAATTAAAACCTGGTGTCCACCACTCGACCATTTTCCAAAGTGTTCCATTTCCTGAATAAAAATAAAGCTAAAATTCTTAACAAAACTTTCCCAATTCCAGAGCCTAAAACAATAAAATACTACAAGACCATTCCTACATTAAACAAAATACAGCCTGAATGATAAAAGATTTCAACACTTTTATTAAAAATTACTACAATTGGGTGAAAACCCCTATTCCGAAGGATAAACTGCGGCCATTGCAACAATTTCCGTCAGGTCAAAGTTTACGTAAACAAAAGTTATCAACAACAGTTTGTCTAAATAAAATGTTCTTTTGCTACTTTTTATTTTTAAAAGGATCCACAACTGATTGTTGACATGTTCCTTTCCCCCTCCTTGACACTGCCATGCCTGATTAAAATCATAAACCAGCTGCAGAGAGAAAAACAATTAATGACGCCAACCAATTGTATTCACAATACTAATACAAAATACAATCCGATTTACGTGTAATTCCTGGGGGTCGATTATGAGACGCCATTTCTAAACATGGATAAAAAGCTACCGACTTTTTCTCTTTGCTCTTCTCCTGAATCTGTGTTCAAGATATTTTTCCGGTAGCGTTAGCAGTATTTTCTATACTGACGATTGAACCCGTATTGTTTTCTTGATATTTCAAACCGGGCAACTAAAGCAATTATAACGAGAAGCATTTTCACAACATCACTTGTGTCCGTTTCTGAGCACCATAGGGATGTTATGTACTATTAATAATACAAGGACTTACTCTACAATTGTCATTTTATAACCTGAAGAGAAATGTGTCAGTTGCAAACAAGACAAAGCGCAGTTATTTTGTGTCCGTGCAAGAAATGCGTCAGTACATTACTTAAATCTTGAAGACCACCGAATCTACAGCAGTTTAGAGAATATAAGTTAACACATTTTTTTCAAATTTAGATTTTCATCATTTCTTTTCCACCGGTTACTGCTAAGCCTTCGGCATTATACGGCAAGCAGTTGAAGACAATTTAGTTCCTGTCTTGTACGTTAAGTCTGTCGGCCACCTCTACTACTTTACCAAAAGCATTTTAATGCAAATACACAAATTATTCACTTACAGCAATAAGGTCTTTGGCAAAGGTCTCTGTCGTCCATGGAAACCAATACACATCAGGGCATGGCTAAAATTAGGAAATGAAATTTATGTTCAGACAGGAAGAAAAAAAGAGGATGACTGCAAGTATAAATGAATATCGATGTATGAATGCAAACATGTGAACTAATCGATGAGGCATCAATACAATACCATTTACTGTTCTGATATAAAAAATAATAATTACAAGGACAAACGGCCTTATCTTGAGCAAAGGACCCAAGTCAATCACACGAGAGTCGTCTTTTCTACAAGATTACCGCAATAGGAAGTAATTCAGCTAATATAGTACCAGTCCACGCCTAGGTCAATATGACCGGAGGAAAATAAGACTATTAGCTATAGATATGTGATGAAATGAATTGGAATTGTCATCGGTCAGTAGTCAGTATTCCACCTGTACTAGCAATTTTAGTCTGTTGCATCTTGCATCTTAATGATGAATGTAAGCTTGTGTGCTCCAAACGGTACACCTTATTAGTAAACCGAAGTGTTTTTTTCATACAAGACCTGCATAAAACAATAATAGTAATAATAGTAATAGTAATAATAATCACCATCATCCCGATAGTAATTGGAGAACTCTGAACGATAACTAAGAACTTAATGGACTATCTTAATACCATCAGTCCGAATATTCACTTTTGATAGTCTACAAAAAGCGTGTTTTGGGGAACTACGAGGATTCTTCGTCATATACAAAACATCTGAAGTTACACGTACTAACTTGAGGTTTAGCCAATTTTGCCGACGTCTACCATCTAAGAATCTAAGAGTTCTTATATTCAGAAGAGAAAAAAAAGTTATAATAATAATATTATGATAATTTTTTAAATATATAACCACAATGCAGTGAAATGTTTTTGATGTTCATGAACCACAATGGAAATAGTATTCGTTTTTTTATACATGTTTTTATATCTAATTTATACTTCCTTTATAAGCCCTTTTCTATCGGTTTTTATACTTTAGACATGGTTTTTTTTGTTTTTGCTTTTTGGCTTTTTTATACATTTCTGATTACATTTTTATAGATATTATTTGTTGTACCTTAACTTTACCTGAAACAACAAAACTTCCTATTTCTTTCACCCTGGGCCACCGGCTGTGACCCGGAGTTGATCTTAAAATGCAATTGAAAGTAATTTTTACACAACAACAACATTATCATCATCATAATAAAAATAATAAAACATTCAAACAAACATACATACATACATACATACATACATACATACATACATACACACTGGGTATTGACAAAAAACTGCATCCGGTCGTGGAGTTTCGACGTGGGAGAATGTTTCCCTTTGCCAAAACTACCCCGGCCTACCCTGAGACCACCACTAAATTTGGAGCTTGAAGGGATTCAGTGAAGATGCATCATAGTATGGACAGGATGAACAGGTAATCACTAATCAGGCATGGGGATAGAATTGAAGACGTTGTTGATCTGGTGTCAGATGTTGATCATGCGATTGCTAATAGGAATGCTAATTTCTCACTCTACGAGGAAGTAAAAGATGAAGAGAAGAACATGATTGAACAATTAAATGAGATGCGTAAGAAGGCAAGAAACAGACTACCATCACGAGGGGCGTTGAAAAAGAAAAGCTGTATACAGCAGTTAAAAAGGTAGACGGTGTGAGGATTTTGAGGGGCAGACACCAGCTTAGATGACAAAGGGTCGGACTGTTCTGTTACAAGACAACTCAAAGGAGAAAAATGCAAGTAACTACCGCCCCATCGCATGTTTACCTCTATGTTGGACCTTCCTGACACCATTAATATGTGATTAAATTTACTCATTCTTCTGTCCGTGGAACAAAAGGGATACAAAAGGAAGAACAGAGAAATATCAGATCCCCGTACATAAACAGGATGATACTCGGAAAGGTTAGAACAAGGAAAAAGAACTTAGAAATGGGAGGGATTGACTACATGGAAGCATGACATGGTGGCCCATTCCTAGTTATAGGAGTGCTTGCATATCCTTGGAATAAACAATACTTCGGTGCAGTTACTTGGAAAAGGCATTGAAGGAATGGAGAATTGAGATGACATGTGATAATGTACTACTTAGAGAGGCTAGGCTTGAAAAGGGTGTATAATTCTGGGAGATGCTTTATCACCTATTTTAATTGTCATAACAAGTTCTAAAAAAAAAGTTCCAATTCCGTTTGGTTTCGGTTCTTTATTCTGTCTTTTCCAGTATACACCACCAAAGAAGGATTTGGGACTTCTTTTAAGTACCGTTGTATTTCACGATCATACGCCATTGCATGAACCAAGTTAATTGAGCAATGCTTTCTGAAATTACTTGTTTCTAGGATAGTGTTATTGTAAGATTCATAATACGTCACTACAATACAAAAAGGATTCTGGCATTTCAGTTTCCACACCAAAATGCGAGCTCTTCATATTTACGTACTCCGCCCCTCCCGTCCTTCTTCCCCCCTCTCTTCTCTTAGTTCAAAATATCACTGAACTGATGTATACTTACTGAAAGTGTAGGGGATTTCGGGTCCAAAAATTTTGAAAAATTTGGGTGTAGATATTTCATTTCCCAGTCCTAAAATGTGAAGTTAGAGATAAGAATGTTACCTTTAGATACCCTTTTACGTAGCATAGTCGCGCTAATAACACATACAAAAATACGTTATTCTCTTTTCCTGTGGTCCTTGTGTCACCTCCTCCTGTCTCCCCTGTCTATCTACCTGTATCTCCTTACTTTTGTCGGTCTATCTTTACCTTCCTTTACCCCTATCCCTCCCCCTCATTAGAGTAGGATTTCATTTTTTGTAATTAGTACTTTTACATTGTTTTTGTAACAAGTTAACTTGGAATATTTATTACTTTCGTGAACCGGTAATACAACATAGCCGTCCTTTCATTACTGAGCGAATATCATTTTTCTTCATGACAGATTTCATCAATTTTCCCATAAATTCAATACAACGATAGAAGGCCAATAAAGTGACACATTCATCGTTTACATACCCTAATAAGACCCCCTCTTTTAATAGCCACATGTCTTTTAAGCTTCATAAATCACAATAGCATCCCGACCAAACCGATATGCAGGTTGACTGACCACCCTGATAATACCTGTATCAAATATCTCCCAAGAAATGTACCACATGGACCCTTATTACCATTTGTCTGCTACTATTTAATGCCATGAAATAGGAAGTCACTACTTACCAGTCTGTTGTTAAAAATTTCATACATATCATTGCTCTTGTGGGAAGTATCAAAATGTTCAACATCTTTTATGTGGCCAAAATGTACTGTGTTGATGATATACATAAATATACCCTAAGAAAAACAAAATAAGTTTATGTTAAATCTAGCTTATGTAAAATTTCACGCATTTGAAGTTTTTTTCGCTTGTTCTTTTCCATAGCCAAGTCGCTGCACATAGGCAGGTAACCCTTGCATCACAATTTCTTGTATCCACTATTACAAAATGTTTCTTCTATTTATTTTTTAATTTGTGCGGGGCGGTTATGAGTACAACATGACAATCACAAGTTGTTATAAAAAATATTTTAAGGTCTGGGAAAAGGGAAATGAAGATCAAAGAGAAATTAAAGGATGAAAACGCTAAACCAATAAAAACGCCAAATATTTGGTTGTGAATTCCAGTTTTGCTAAAAATAACATTTAAAAAAGAGTAATCTTTACCACGGACTGTTGCTAAGCCAACTCCCACATTTCCATGAACAATGGTACTTTGAAAAAGAACACTGAAAAATTGGGTTATTACTTAACACCTGCGCGTTTTAATATCAAATCATTATTTTAAGGATCTTATCACAGTTAAAAACTAAGGAGATATTGCTTTAAAAATAAACCGGAGAACCACTGAGAAATATTTAGGACCAGTAAAAATGGAAAGCTTGCCTTGTGTAAATATGTTTACTCTGTTGAGTTGACTGTCTATATATTCTTTCCACAGGGTTTAATTATTACAGTATCTCCCTAACATAAGCAATTTGCCGTTCAATGGCATGTACCACTGAGAGCATTTGTGCAACAAATCTACTACCTACAGAATGCGATATACCTACTTCGGTTTTTAAAATGGATAAACATGCATAAAAATCCTAAATTTTCCTCTTGTTAAGGAGGCCGTGAACAGGCATAACATTTTGAGGGCCTGGAAATAAAGCGATTTTCTAAATTTGCATAGAGCTTTAAACACAGTACTATCTACATACCAAGTCTCTCAGTTTTTGGCAAAACGTCATATCTGGGTCCATTGTTACGCTATCAAAGGCATTATGACCAACTTCTGTGATGACCGAAGGCTTCATCAAATAGATCTGACTAACAAAGGGCACATTCCATACGCCTCTAAAAAAACCCACAACAACATAAAAAAAGTAATCATAAAGTGACATGCCGATCGGCCATCAGCAGCAAGGTAAAAATGTCTTATAACTATTTCATACTACCAACTGCACACGTGTTTATAATATATGTCAATATTACTGGTGTACCACAAAATAAGAACATTTATTACAGTTTGTACTAATGTACCTATAATATTATTGTAAGAAATGTTGCATCTAAGCCTCTGGGGAACTATTTCTATCAAATCTTCTAATTCTACATACCAGAATGCTAACAGCGCCCTTTAAAAACAAAAAAAATCCACAACCCTACGTGCCAAATATCGACAAATTAAATGCATTTAATCGATGAAAGATGCATCGAGCGTAAGTAAATTATTGATGACCACTGACAGTGCACAATTTTAAAGATTTTCTAGAATAAATATGCAAACAACAATTTCATCGTAAATTATTCCTCAAAAAGCAAACCCTATGGTCCATGTATTTCTCCAAGTAGAAGACTGTCCTTTACCTATGCCTAACGCTACTTCTAACTTTCTCGTCGCAAGCAACCTTAAAACATAAAACCAAAAATGGCATGCAAAAATAGCATGTAACAAAATTGTAGTGTTCATGAAATACTATGTGCAAAAGAGCGTTTAGTGTAAATCGAAATAGCCACACACACACACACACACACACACACACACACAGACACTCTCATATTCTCTCTCTCTCTCTCTCTCTCTCTCTCTCTCTCTCTCTCTCTCTCTCTCTCTCNCTTCTCTCTCTCTCTCTCTCTCTCTCTCTCTCTCTCTCTCTCTCTCTCTCTCTCTCTCTCTCTTTCGTTTTTCGCACCAATTCTCTTTCTCGCGTGTGTATGAGCGCGAATACGGAAATGCAAATGCGGTGAGGTGCGAGGAGTACATTATAGAAGATTCTAGCAGAGTGGATCATTAGGTGGCTTGTTAGCCCATTTAAGAATCTACAACCTAAATCAGGTTGGTAAACTTTATAAAAAAAGAAGAAAAAGTTAACACTACTTACTTACCTTCGTACAAGTGTAACGATATCTATATAATCATCTGACCGTGCGTAAAAACCATCAGACCCAATGGCACCCCAAAAGTTTGACCACAGCTTTTCGTGTATGGAAAGAAGAGGTGCAATGAATGTCCTGATTTGAAAGGTAAAGAAAGGTCAAATCAACTGGGAAGGTTAGGAATGATCAAATAAAGGTCATTACTACAAAAAATTATGCACAACAATCCTCTGCTACATCGGATAAAAGAATCTGACAACTTACAAACTTTTAAAATTCAAGAAATTTCACTCTTTTACGTTCTTTTATGTTTTGATCGGGGGTAGAGAAAAAAAAACCCTTAGTAAAACATTTCTTTCCTCTGTAATATATGTGAAAAATGGGAAGAAGCGGTTGCACATCCAGTTTCTGACTGTAAAATCTTCGGTTACAGACAATATAAGCATCGGAACTTACCTTACCTTAATCACGTTACTAACGCTTGACAAAAATGAATTGCTATTATATGAGTAATCCAGACAAGAGAGGGTACTGAAAACGATTGTACAATATGTGGAGAACTTTAAGGTCTTTTGAAGCTACCGAAGAGGATTGCTGATCAGGTATAAAACATACAGGGCTGTTACAACTCAGTGAAAGAAATGATCTTCTCTTTTTTGTCTTAACGTAAAACAAGCTTAGGTGAACCACCACTGCATTGGAATGCGGCGCCTTTGTTCTCGGTCTCGGGCGGCATCTATAGCTGCTATACTCTGCTGGTCTTGAAATGGTGTTTAAACTTCCAGATACATATTTTCCTGTGTCTAAAAAACGTTTTAACGAACCTAAATGATCACAGAAACAGAAACAGGTTGGAAGATGAACCAAACGAAGCAATGTTACAAGTATCGGAGGAAAAACATGTGCCAGGAGAGCATGTGTTTGGAATTTTTAGAAAGAGAACAATCAATCAACGCAGAGAACCCCTACACCCGAGGCAAGTAGTTGCAGCCAGTTCCAAGGGACACAAATACCAGGTTAATACTGAGTATAATAGTATGGAAACAATAATATAATAGCTGGTCTTCGCATTGACACGCTTCCCCAATGATTCGATTCCCAAAACAGGGGTTTTCTAAAAAATCAATGCTTTAAAGCAAGCTGAAATGCATTAATTTTTATAAAATAAATTATATTTTCATTTATTGACTCTTTTTCATAAAAATCTAGATTAGCTCACAGCTACTTAAGTTCCACTACTACCTCAAATTCTGAAATTTTTCTCCGCTTTTTCCAATATGGCAAATGTCTCTGTGCGGGCTTCGATGCCACACTCCATACAACTCTGGTGGCATGTGCGTCCAACTGGCTACAAATAAGGCACTTCTCACGATGGCTACCTTTAACAATCTTTCACGCAACGTCTTGAGTGCAAAAGGGGAACCGGTAAATCCGGATCGTTCAAAATTGGGGATGTTGAACGTCTTTGCACAAAGGTGGCAAAAACACATTGTCAACCTTTCGTGGTATAAAGTATGTCTTCCAAACAAACACACCTTGCTGATCCGTCCCACCCCGGTGAAAGACTCGGATAAATCGTCTATCCAATACTTCAAAAAAGGGGTCCAATTGTGTGATAATACATTCACTTCACCATCACCTGACAAGCGAAGACCACAAAATCGCCCTGACGTGCATGTATTTTAAGCCACGATGAGAAAACAATTTTGTGCGCCCCACACGAAAAAAGCTGTTTGTGACGCAAGCGATTTTCTTACGCCAAGACCATAATAGCATAGTAAAATGGTGCAAAAACATAGCACCACTTTTCCATCTCGTCAAATAAAAGTGGAAAGCAAAAATACTCACTTGTTTTGCTCAATGAGAATCCTTAGTGTTTTCTTGTTCGTCAGTGTAATAGCTGCATCAACTGAAAAGTAGTAGTCACATNGGATGTTGAAGGTCTTTGCACAAAGGTGGCAAAAACACATTGTCAACCTTTCGTGGTATAAAGTATGTCTGCCAAACAAACACACCTTGCTGATCCGTCCCACCCCGGTGAAAGACTCGGATAAATCGTCTATCCAATACTTCAAAAAAAGGGGTCCAATTGTGTGATAATACATTCACTTCACCATCACCTGACAAGCGAAGACCACAAAATCGCCCTGACGTGCATGTATTTTAAGCCACGATGAGAAAACAATTTTGTGCGCCCCACACGAAAAAAGCTGTTTGTGACGCACGCGATTTTCTTACGCCAAGACCATAATAGCATAGTAAAATGGTGCAAAAACATAGCACCACTTTTCCATCTCGTCAAATAAAAGTGGAAAGCAAAAATACTCACTTGTTTTGCTCAATGAGAATCCTTAGTGTTTTCTTGTTCGTCAGTGTAATAGCTGCATCAACTGAAAAGTAGTAGTCACATCCAACTTTCGCACAATGGGCCCTAGAGTAAATAGCAGCAAGATAAGCTATGAATAAAAAGACAAATTAAAAAAACTCTCTTGTGCGTCAATTTAAAATATTCTGATTATTTCCTCCATGAAAATTATAAAAACTTTAGCATTTATAATTTAAGAACCTTGTAGGTGCAAAGTGACAAAACCTTTAACCGGATAAATTTTCAACAATTCATAAATTTCTGTATTTTGGTACTTTTGAGTTTTTAGGTCACTCGAAAGACAACTAGTTCAATTGCCTAAACAATGGAAAACCGCTGCTCTACCCAAATTTCACCACCGGAGCAACTGATTAGGCCAGCAGAAATAAAAACTCCATTGGTATAACAGGTTTGGGGTTTTCCAGCTGGCCGGCAATCTGGTGGCTTAAGCTTCCCAGTTGTATCCTTCTGCTTGGGACAATCAAGTGACTTGAAGATAGTTCCTGGTCTCGACTACATTTATTCAGTGCACAGGAGCAATGGTAATAACATGGTATCTCGAAATAGCAGTGCATGTCAGGCATTTACCAGGTATGATGAAATCGATTTCAAAGTCTTTACCGTTTGTCTTTGAAAACTATAAACAAGTTTAATTCTTGCTAAATCAATTTAAAGCACTACTAGAACCATGCCCAATGTGCATTTGAAACATCTTCAGTTTGAGATGGGACGTCTTTTGTCTAGCCTTGCTGTTGTCCTTTGGTTATTTTTTAGCAAATTGTTATTCCGCGCTCGTAACATTCTTGATAGCCTGTCCAGAAGAGTTCAGTGCGTACATCACCAGAATCGTTCCTCTTAAAATATTGCAACAAGCCCTTGCTTGTTGACGCCATTTTTCAAAACATAGGAAGCTCAGCACAAATTCCAAAACACAACCAGTTGATGAATTTAAACGTAATTTCGAATTTAACCAGTAAACTGTACTATTTTAAGGCTATTCTCCACGCGTCGAAAAATTTCGAGCGAAGTTGATATTTTCGATCGAACTTTTTCGTACGAAATTTATTTTAATCTCCACGGAGTAAAAAAGGCGCAATTTTTCATTTTATTTTTCTATATTCAATATGGCTGATGAAAACATGAGACGTTTACTTCTTGTTCGTAAATTAAACTTATTGAAACTGTTGCTTTATTATCGAATGAAAAGGAACAAACCTAAAAAAAGAAAATATTGGGTACGCAAGATTTATAGTGAAAGGGAGACAAAAGGCGAATTTCACCTTCTCGTAAAAGATTTAAGATTACACGACCAGGAATACTTTTTTCGCTGCTTCAGGATGTTACCTTCTACATTTGAAGAACTTTTGAGTTGGATCGCACCTATGATTTTGAGGAAAAAAACGGTAATGCGTGAACCAATATCCCCTTCTGAAAGACTATCGGTTACACTACGATATCTGGCTACTGGTGATGCTCAAGTTACTATTGCTGCGAGTTACAGAATGAGTCCTACAACTGTGGGACGCATTATCAAAGAAACCTGTCCATTACTATGGGATTTGTTGTTAGAAAACGGATTCATTAAAGTACCCGATAACGCAGCCGATTGGGAAGATATAGCCAGAGGTTTTGAGGAAAAATGGAATTTTCCTAACATGTTGGGAGCTATCGACGGAAAACACGTAGTTATGCAAGCTCCTCCACGTGCTTGCTCAGCATTTTTTAACTACAAAAAAACACACAGTATTGTTCTTATGGCTGTATGTGATTCAAATTATAAATTTACCCTAGTGGATATTGGAGATTCTGGACGACAAAGCGATGGCAGTGTTTATGCAAACAGTTTTTTAGGATACGCGATTGACAATGATTTACTTGATGTACCAAAACCTAGCTACTTAAAAGGATCTCAACGCTGCTTACCTTACGTATTTGTTGGTGACGATGCCTTCGGTTTAAAACCGACCATGATGAAACCTTACCCATTTCAAAACCTTGCAGAAGACAAACGTGTTTTTAATTATCGCTTATCTAGGGCAAGACGAGTTATTGAAAACGCCTTTGGGATAGCTGCTAGCCGATGGCGTATTTTTCACAGACCTATTATTGCAGATGTGGAAGTTGTCAAGTCAATAACAAAGGCAGTGGTAGCACTCCATAATTTCCTCATGTCAAAATCGTCAAGAGACAATTATTGCCCCTCGTCCTACATCGATCGAGATAATTTAACAGGATTTGTTGCTGGTAGTTGGCGACAAAGCCATGGTAATATCTTGGGGCTACAAAGTATTGCTCGACAAGGGTCAAATAATTTCAACAATGATGCAAAACATGTTAGAGATGAATTTAAGGAATATTTCAATCAGGAGGGTGCTGTAGATTGGCAGTGGGACATTGTTAGGAGAACATCAAATAAAGAAATTTAAAATAGGGATTACTATATGTTTATTTATATAAAACAACTAACATGAAGATCATTGTTAGACAATTACAGTTCTCTCTCTGTTAAACTTCAAAAAAAATTTTTTGCCTGTTACTGATGTCATCACGAAAATCATCTATTGAGATTCAGCCAAAATTACAATATGCTTATAAAAAAACAAACAATGTGTACTCTTTAATCTCCAAAGTGTATTTATGTGAAAAAATAAAAAATAAATACTGTATGCATGCTGTATTCAGGCTTCTTCTTCAAATTCCATCTGAAACAAAAGTTGACTAATTTTTATTTTTGCTAATTTGTTCTTTTTGGGAGGAAGACTTTTTAGTGTTTGCACTATACTCTGACAATAAAGATTGTCAGGACATTGGTTGCTTTCTTTCAAATCCTTTATACTGGTATCAGTTTCCTCTATTTCCTTAATCAGGTTGGCTTCAAATTTTGATGGAACTTTGGCGACTTTTGATTTAGAAAAAGCTTCCGTTGCTTTTCTTTTCATTGGCAAATTAATTTCCTCTGCATTTTCATTACTCGACACTTCACTTGACGAAGAAGATAGTGTACCGATTTTCAAATTACTCTCAGTTGGTAAGTTTGCCGTGCGTTCGTGTAGAAAAGCCATAGCATCGAAATATTTACATGTTGGTAGGCTTGATGCAGGTGCACCAGATTTTTGCAATCTTGCTCTTCTATCTAGACATTTTTTGAGGTTGTCTTTTAGTTGCTTCAGTTGTTTCTGCAGGAACTCAACTGAAATACAAATAATCAACGAATGAAAAACGAAATATATATATATATATATATATATATATATATATATATATCCTCAGCCAAAACTTACACGTTCTTATAATAAAAAAATGTGTACTATATAACGATAGATTTTAAGAAAAAAGTTAAATGAAATTTACATGATATATATAAAAAGAGGATATATATACATATATATTAACTTTTTTCTTAAAATCTATCGTTATACAGTACACATTTTTTTATTATAAGAACGTGTAAGTTTTGGCTGAGGCTAAATGTGCTTATTTTTTTGGGCTATATTAATTAACTATAAAAAAGTATTGACCTTGTTAAACTAAATAGAACAGTGGAAAATTTCTGTGACAACAAAACTTGTGTTATGAACTAACAGTGGCTATGTATACAATATTTTATATTATATATATCACAATACCTAGGTATTTAATATATATTCATATGTAAGGTGCGACCAAACATTTTAGTAGCATGAGAAAGTACACTTGTCAAACACCACAGAGGGAAACTTTCCAAAAAGCTACTCTTGCAACATTTCATGGTCAAGCAATCAAGTCATAACTGAGCCCACAAAGTTTGGTAACTACTAGTAGTTTATACATTACCTTCTTTTCCAAATACTCTGCTTATTTCATTCCAAGCGTTTAGTTTGACACTTCTGTCTTTATACGATGGATCTGTAATGTCCCATACACATCGATAATTTCTTATTACTACCAAAAAAATTTCTTTATCAAATGCCATAGTGGAAACATTTAAGTTTCCATCTTCTTCTCCCAGATCGTCCCAAGCGGTGTCAGGAATTCCACTAGAAGAAGGAGTTGGGCTTGAAAATTGTGGCTTTGTCGACGAGGGAAGAGGTTGTTGTGTCGAATCCTGCTGCAGTGATAAGACTTCTTGTTGAATATCATTTGTAGAAAAAATAGACCCTTGAGATCTGGCAGCATGAACCAAAGCTTCAAACGTTGACTGATTGCTATTATTTGCCATTTTCTTTATTATTATTATATCGTGCTTTGACGCTTCAACATGAAAAATCAAAATGTCTCCTTTTTTAATTATTTGTATAATGCACGAACAAGCAACTTTCTGATTGGTTTTGATGAAACTTAATCTTTTCTGATTGGCTTGCGTAAAATTTCTGCCGCGAAAAAGTAGAACCTCTTCCAACTGCTTTCCAATGTCGGTCGAAAAGAAAAATTCTTATATCACGTGTCAAAACAAACGTAAGGCGCATGTGCATTGACGAAAAAATCAGCTTCGCTCGAAATTTTTCGACGCGTGGAGAATAGCCTTGAAGTTTAATACTTTCTTTTGCATTTCCCAGGCGAATCAGAAGATTATTAATTTCTTTTTTAAGATAATGACTGCATTTAAGTACATTTATAAAAAACTTTAATGCTTTAATGTGTAACGGGAAACAACTATGACATTTATTTGGTGTAAGAAATTAGAAGCATGGAAACTGGGAAAATGAGGACATTTTAACCAACGTTGTAGAGATGGATCACACTGAAAATGTTTGATTAAAAGTGCAAGAGTAATTTAAAAGGTCTTTATTTTCTTTATCTGAAATATTTTTTGCTGTCTTTTAAATTTGGTATCTAAAAATCGTTTTAAATGTTTTCGTCCGTTAAAACTGACAATTTTTTCCCTGTTATACGAACTTTTTAATAAAAAGATATTATTTATCAAGATTTTACGTCCTTAATGACCATTCTCCCATTAACACTGCACGGTCAGTAACACTCCGAAGGTTACTGACGATACTCGTATGCAGTATCTTAAAGTACGGCACAAATATTAGTATGGTACAAACCGTAAATATAGTTTCTGCGAAATTATGTAAAGTTGTGTGCATATGTACGTAATGTGTGTGAGAGTGCACCGGTATGAGCGCGCATTTGTGTCTGTTCATATGAACTAAAGCTGATCCCTCCTGTAAAACGGAAGTTCTAAAAAGATAATCCAAAAACAACAAAGTTCAACTTACAATCCTTTGGCTCTTCCTTCTGCTTCCTTTAAAAAGCTATGTGGCCCCAATACTTTAATGGAGCGGTAAGCTTCCTTGTGTTTTTCAGCCCATCGATGAACATCTTCGTTGTGGTACGGGTCCTAGAGGGAAGATGGCAGAGGAAATGCTGCTTTATGAAACAAACTAATCCGCTAAACATAAACAACTTCGTATTCCTTCTCAAAATCAAAAGGTATTGGAGTTTAACGGGCCACATACTACTTGACAAATTTTATATCAATTAATTTTCAATTAATTATTTTATTCTATCTATGACCTAAAATAACAACGTGACCAAAAATGGCAGCCATTTTAACGTGAAAATAAGTTGGGCGCCATTTTTCATAGGATGTGTATCGGTTCCAACTCAAAAGCCTTTCAAAAGGTACACTGATTATCTACAACATTGGTCTCTCTTCACTACCTGCTTAGTTTTGCACAATTACCTCGAAAATACACGACGGAAAAGAAGAATCTTGTAAGGTACTAAGAAACATGAAATGAAGTAAATTGAGGTATCTGAAAACCGTAAACATTTAATTTTAGGTTAACGCTGTTTAATGTTTACTGCTTTTTACGGCTTTACCTACCACCCACTAGGCATCATCCACCGCAAACCATTAATTACAAACAGAAGTCTTACGTTGTACACAAAGTGACTGCACCATTTCTTACTTACAAAAAAAAAGCTCCACCTTTTAACACAAATTTTCGTGGTATAAATTTACGTGTCGGTTGTCAGACGAAAAAAACCGTACTAAAGCAGTAACCACTGTGCATATTCATGTATAAAAACCTCTTACTTAACCTCCTTATCCTCACAAAACAAAAAGTGTACCAAGTATGCCAACCATTTCTCGGTCATCAGGTTAAATCTACCACTACTTGCTTTATCCACGTATCCTCTAAGTACTGAGCATTTAACAATTTTTGTATATTTCACTGAGAAACCAGTATCTTAGTTCAACACAAAAAGATAGCAGCAGTTACGTTATGTGCCCTACAAATAAATCAACATTTTTCGGCATACGCTTTTGTAAGCGTCTTTACACTTATTTGTGCATGGCTACCACTTCAACACGGATTAATCATTATCAATACTGAATAATCATTGAACATTTGTTATTTAACTAGGCAGTGGCATGAGTTTAGTCAAATTTATAACTTGAAAGATTCAAATATCGGCCAGGCCCATCTTATTGTCAAAAATGCATTTAAATTGCAAGCTCTGATGCAAAAAAAAGCAGCATGTTTAGCTTAGTTTAGTTATCATACTTACTGCAAAATGAATAAAAATATCAATGTGAGATTTGGGGTAATCCAGGTCAGCGACTTGTTCCATATATTCGTATGCAAATGGTGTTGGGTGTTCAATATAAAGCCCGATGAGCACATTAGGATACTCCTAAAATGAAGTAAAAAAATACGTGCGACGTAAGGGGTGGATCATCATAGAAACTCCACAGGTTATAATTTGAAAATTATATTCAACGGGGAGAAAAATTGAGAATACTATTGCCCTATTCATAACAGATACAGCTTACAAAAACAGCCCTTAGGAAAACGTCCGATTTTATTTAGCACATTAAATCGTAAACCTTCTCCTTGCAGTCCTTTTTCCAATAGTCAAGTTGGGTCGGTCGCTCGACCAAGTTCTCCCCACAAGACAACATGCTGGAAGTATATGACTTTTATCCGGAAGCTCTTCAGGTTCTGATCAATTTTTTCAAACTTCTCTTTTTAAAGAAACGTTAGTTTAGAAACTAAATGTAAAATCAGTGTTTATAGCTCATACTCGAGCCTACGGTTACGAAGTAAAGTCGACGAAACAAGATACTTAGAAAGACCCCCCCAGTTATGTGCGAATGTTGGAATACGCTCACTAATAATAGCTGCATTATCCTCAATTGAGGTGCAGTCCAAACTTTCTTTGCTCCATAACAAGTATATATTTCCACTCGAATGATCATCTCAGCCATCGTCGAGAACTAATTGAAACAGTTGTGGAGGATTGACCTGACCACCATGGGAAGAAAAGCGAAGCTGCGTACACTTTCGGCCTAGTTTTGAATTAAAGTATAAAGCTATAAAGTTAATAACTAGAAACCGAGAGAATTGTTCTGCAGGGCACTGCTTTTTGAGAAAACTGGACGTAATGAAATTCTTTGTAGTAACTTGTTATCAAGTCTGTAAATGCTAAGTATTAAGCACTAGAAATTTTCTGTAAAATGGTGGTAAGCAAGGAATTCATGTAAAATGGTTTAACTCCGTAAAATGGTTTAACTCCCAAAAGGCGTTTTAAGATCAAGTAAAGATATAACGTGTGGGTTATTTAGTGGGAGCTTCATTTTGGATAAAGCGTTCAATGTAACCCATTTTTCATTGGGAAGTCAAACATATAAGTAGGCATGATGTAAATATTTTAAAGGATTACACTTGGAATATATCGGTCTAAAATTTGAAGGGTTGTCTATAACACAACTCCTGTGGGCAAAAAGAGTTCAAGTCCTTTGTCACTCTGAAAGTTAAAGGGACAAACAGCTTACCAAGATGAAATCGATGCTTTCAGTTAAGAAAGATTGGTGCGAGCCAAACTCGAAAAAAATTAAAAGATATTTAACCGTTAGGTAGCCTTGAACTAATTGTTATGTTATCAATAGCGTTTGGGATCTGTTTACAAGATAACGCTTGGTATTTTAAATGTAAAGACAAATTCTTTTAAACGACTGGAAATATCGACTGGTTGCATTTGAATTAATAGAAAGGAGACCTGGCTATGATATAAGGATTGTGTTCACAGTAAATGGTGCTTTTGGTAAAGTAATAGAAGTATTGCATGAAATTAAAAAGTATTTAACGTATACTTACAATGAGCACGCTTAGTCGAGGTAAGAGTTGCGGAGATGCAGGAAACTGTGTTAATGGACAGTGAAAGCATGATACGAAAAGTACTTCCTGGACTCGTGCAACATAAAGACTAAATGCAGACAGGTTTTTGGGTGATTTTTTCTTTGTATGGCAGACAACAATTAGGACCAACAATAGTTGATGGCCCATTATTGTTGGCTATACAGTTAGGCTAATTTCTTAAATAAAGCAGCAACTGCAACATCATAAGAACTGTTTTGCATTTTCCATTGTGTTTCTATTGTCCCCGACGAAATAAGATGTACAATAAGTTGAAAGGATGAAGAAAAGAAAAATGTTTTACGAGTTTTATCACTTACTTTTAAATCTTCCAAGCTAAATGTATTTTCGTTACAGCTTAAACATCCTTCTGAAAATGTCCATTTCTTTGCCAAGTAATTTCCAAGATGATTCAACACTAACTAAAAGATCAATTATTTTAAAGAACAAACTTATTACTTACATAATTACGTGAGACTCGGAAACTCTTCCTTTCTTTTAAATAGAATAAATGCACTAAATCAGTTCTATGAGACGTAACCCGTGACGTACCAAATCCTTCTCCCACAGCATAAAAATTATCATTTGCGAATTACTGATTTCTACTTTAAACAAAGTAAAAACATAAATCCCGCGCTTCGAGCCTCTCTTTCCAACCACTAGACTGTCCATCAGTTTGCCAATGTGTCAAAGGTGGTTATTTGGGTCGAATGTGTCAAAGGTAGTTATTTAACTTTGCGCACATGTGCCAAAAACCTTAATGGTATTCTATTTTGTGTAGCAAATAAATTACGTACAAGACAGCAGGGCATGGTTAACACGCCTGTACAGAAGTACAACGTTTAAAGTCCAAGCATGCCTGCCTGTCAGATCGCTTGGTATATCAACAATCACAACAAAATACCTTTCAGACGCAAGTATTGGAAGACCAAACAAAATTCTTTTATTTGGCCAGAGTTTATTGTCCTGCATTTTAAACATTTAATGAAATCAATTTTGCACAATGATGAGAGGACGGGCCAACTAGAATCTATTGTTAAGTGCCGGATTTTTTCCCTTGCCTGCATAACAAAAGTACGCAACATTATCACTCTCGTATTTCATGGTTTCGGTAAAAACCGACGGCAAAACTTGTAGAATTCGGCAAATATGTTAAAATAATCAAAGCAATAAATAAATTGATCAAAGAAAGCAAATAAACAACCGACATTATCACACACATAATAGGATTAATGAGAAAGTATACTATTTTTTCTTTTGCAACAAAACCCAACATGCAAAGGTAATCAAGGGTCTGTTGGATACCTTGCTTGGTCCATTGCCGTGAACAACTACCGGAGTTGTATAAAACCTTGTATTGTACAGCCGTGCGTCGTTATCCTCAAATCTCAGTTCAATATCGTCTGGAAACAAAACAGAGGAGGCGGTGTCGAAAAAGCTGTTACTTTAAAAGAGGAATTGACGGTACATCAAACCCTTAACTACAAACATAGGGTATTCACTTATCTCTGCGCAACACCTTCTGATATTCATATTTATTACTAGATTTTGGATGATAATGCGAACGTACACATCATTTCTAAAAAAATCCTACAGCTGCGAGAGCCCATTATTCTAAATCGCGAACTAAATGTCCCATGTCACAGTCACAGGGCACACGTGCGAATGTACGAATACTCACAAAAAATTCTCTACAGACACCTGTATCTTAAATGAACACTACTTAAAATACTGTAACTAACTAACTAACTAACTAACTAACTAACTAACTAACTAACTAACTAACTAACTAACTAACTAACTAACTAACTAACTAACTAACCAACCAACTAACCAACAAACAAATAAACCAACCAACCAACCAACCAACAAACAAATAAACCAACCAACCAACCAACCAATAAATTAACAAACAAACTAAC
>RDPX01000017.1:2126903-2167547 GCA_003991215.1 Morbakka virulenta
CTAACTAACTAACTAACTAACTAACTAACTAACTAACTAACTAACCAACCAACTAACCAACAAACAAATAAACCAACCAACCAACCAACCAACAAACAAATAAACCAACCAACCAACCAACCAATAAATTAACAAACAAACTAACAAACAAACAAACAAACTAACTAACAAGCTAACTAACAATCAAAATAACTGAAAACGTCATCAATGTTTTTTTCCTCCTGTAATAATTTGTTTTTTACATCTTTCTACCTAGAATTTGTTTCAAATGTTCTGCTTCATTCACGTCCATCGTAACTGTCTCTAAAAATTGAATCTCCCCCAACGTACAAAAAATGTTTGCCAACAACCTTTTACTTCCCAAACCTGTACTTTCAAAAACAATTTAAAACAGTTCTAGCAAACAAACCGTTGATGAAACAGAATAAACCTTTATATTAACAGTACCAAATACTACCTCCAATTAATCTTAAATATCCACAAAGTTTACTATTCATTTTGATCGTCGTGAGTCATTTATGCTTTTGCTTAGAAATTCTTTAAGCATTTTCTCATGTATATAACCGACACCGTTGTTCTGACTACTTTTTATTAATGGGTTTGTAGATTTATTTTAACTGCCCTGTATTTCAGGTACCACAATGTTAGGTATATTTCTTGGCCCCAAGAAGTTATGTCACAACTGTTTTTACAATTCCCTTCTATGACAAAACCTGAACAAGTCAAATCAAGGTGCAGAGTTCTGTAAAAAAAATTGTGTTGCATGGAACATTTGTAACAGTATTTTTAATCGAAAGTAATAAAAACTATGAGACAAGTCCTTTGGAAACTCTAAATATTCTTGATCAGTATTAAATCAGACTACATTATAAGCCAGACGAGTATAGTAACACTACTAATGACTGCTATGGGGACTTAGACTTCTGTAGCCATTAACATTTGTACAAAGGTTTCGTTAGCGTTATCAATCTTGGATACAAGGTCATTGTTTCTGAAAATGTGAGTGTGTACATAAACTTTCGAGTGCTTCAAACAACTTTTCTATATGGGATTTTGGTAGATAAAATGACACAGCTATGTATTTTTCTGATTATACTGACAAGCCCAGATAAGAATTCAAGCAAATATTTCTTACCTGTCTTTGGGAATGTGGAAGAAATTTCGGGGGTTTTTTTGTTGTAATTGGTCGCGTGTCTTTACTGCTGCTACGAGAAGCAGCTAATTCTATTATCTGTGTCATTCACTACTTTAAGTCGTCATGTAAAAGGCGCCGCTTAATCTCTCAGTGTGGGTAACTTTTTTGTTAGTTGTTCCTTGTCGTTTTTACTTAACAAAGAGAAGTGTTTAGTACAATCAATAGTTCAATCAATCTATTCTGAAATGATTATGTTTTTCCGCCATATTTTCCAATTTCGCTTCGAATGTATATTGCATTAAGATTTTGCTCTTAACAAGAATAGCATGCTGGGCTATTGCAAGATGAATAACGCAGAGCATTTGAATATCGTTACTGTTCAGGTATCCAAGACTTACGTCACATAAAACCCCATTTTAAAGTCTCGGGTTTTCACCTGTGTTAGGGATGAAACCATATTTCCACAAATGCTACAAACAATACCGAAACTTTTTTTATTCCTTTACCTTTATTTCCATTTAAGTTCTGGAAAAGTTCTGCTTTGTGATCCAACTTTATTTTCAAATTTTCCTGAAAAAAAAAGAATACAAGAAAACACTATCACTCCGGGATACGGGGCATTAACATGCAGTAAGATTTCTCGGAGGAAAGAATTATCGTATACCTTCCCCGATGCCAAATAATTGCTTTTATGTGAGAATTCAAAATTCTGCAGGCTTTCAAACTGCAATTTAGAATCTAACAGTTACTGCATACATGTACTACATGCTAAGACGCTTTTAACAATTAGTTAACATTCGTCTACTATCGTATATCAGAATTTTTAAGGTAAGTTAGTCAGTCACCTTCGTTCTCTTTTGATTACTGCAATATTTGCCAGAACACCTAAAAGCATAAATACTCTATTACCCCTCGATTCTGCCTCTGTTTAAACAGGCTGATTCGAAAAAAATCGCTATCAATTCGGAATCTGCTTTTTTAGTTAACAGCTCAAAATTTTATGTCCAATCTGTTTATCTTTACAGGTACAGAAATACAATTCACTGAGAGAGAAAAAAACATTTTGTGTGTCGAGTATGCTTTAACACAGTCGAACATGACTGCACAGCATGCATTTGTAAGCAAGTTCCCAAAAATATCAAATGTCGATGGAGCGTTCGACACGGCAAAAAAAATTCAGATGGCCGTCTGTGATGGGCAAAAGGTTCTGGACGATCAAAAACATCGAAAATGACGGCCGAGGGCGTTCGCCAAAGACTCCTGGGAAGCCAACAAAAAGTCCACCAAAAAGAACATACGGTACTGAGCATCTGTGTCATGGTTCATGGAATCCACGTATCTATTAGTTTCTTAATCAATTTGAAAGAATGAATCTAATGTTCAAGATCAATCCTGTTTAGTGTTATTTGCCTTGATTATATAGTTAGTGATTATATATATATTTATTGACTTCTCTAAAGCATTTGACTCAATACATCGTGGTAAAATGAAAAAGATTCTAAAGGCATATGGAATCCCTGAGGAAACTATCGATGCAATCTCAATGCTTTACGTAGACACCCATTCCATGGTACGCTCACCGGACGGAGACACAAACTTTTTTGAGATAACTGCCGGAGTTCTGCAGGGTGACACTCTCGCCCCGTACATCTTCATAATCTGCCTAGACTATGTGCTAAGAAAAGCGCTTGACCAAAATAACCATCTCGGTCTCACGCTCAAAAAGCAGAGAAGTAGGCGATATCCACCAGTTAAAATTACAGACGCGGACTATGCAGACGATTTAGCAGTTCTCGCCGATACACTTAAAGATGCAAACACTCTACTTCACAGTATCGAAAATGCAGCAAAAGAAATCGGTCTCCACCTCAACGCAGATAAAACAGAATACATCTGTTTGAATCAAGACTCATCTGTAGGCATGAAGAGCACCAATGGTAATAACATCAAGCAAGTCCAAGACTTCAAATACTTGGGTAGCCATATTACCTCTACAGAGCGAGATATTGATATCCGATTAGGCAAAGCCTGGGGTGCTCTAAACCAACTTGAAAAGATCTGGAAATCAAATCTCTCCGATAACCTGAAAAGACACTTTTTCAGAGCAACGGTTGAGTCTGTACTTGTTTACGGATCTGTCTCATGGACACTAACCTCAAAGCTCGAGAAAAAGATTGATGGAGCATACACACGAATGTTACGAGCGGCCCTAAATGTTTCCTGGAAAGACCGTATCACAAATAATGAGTTGTATGGCAACGTACCAAAAATAAGCAAAACCATCAAACAACAGAGATTACGCTTCGCTGGACATTGCTGGCGATCGAAAGAAGAGCTTATAGCAGATGTCCTGCTCTGGAATCCAATGCATGGACACAAACCAGTTGGTAGACCTAAGAAAACCTACATTGACCAACTGATGGAAGATACAGGCTGCACATTAGACGAACTACATAATGCGATGGACGAGAGGGTACAATGGAGAGCTCGTGTCAACGAATGCCGAGCTAGCTCGACCTAAACAAACAAACAAACACACACACACACATATATATATATATATATATATATATATATATATATATATATATATATATATATAAAATCACTAACTATTTGTGTTCCACAATTTTCAAAGGCTACTTCATTTCATGGTTATTGCTATACATTATACTTCAATATTAGCCTTGCTTACCCTGTCTTTCAGATATATTTTCGTGTAATACAACTGATCATCGTCCCTGTCATTCACCTTGGTGTGTGTAACAAGCTTATAAAAATCAGGGGCATAGGCAATGATACCTGAAAAGAAATGTCAATTCTATTTACTACTAATATATCGACAAAAAATTAACAATAGAAAGCAGACCGAACTTGAACTCAAATGTACTTGGATCTGCAGACTTTAAAAGGCGTGGAAACACCAAATCTCAAAGGATTTATGCAATTTAGTAAAGGGAAAACTTATCAAACCTTATTTTAAAACTGGCAGGGAATATACGTGGCATATATTATGTTGCTGTTCCTTCTTTTACCGCCACTTCATATTTCAAAAATTGTAAATCATATTTTCTTGTTACAACTCTCTTTCAGAAGGCTACTAGATACAGATTTATACTATACTGTGCAACGAGAAAATTAACAGAAAGGCTGGTAGGATGTTATTTACACCAACCTACTATATGCTGATATAAACCTTTGCAAGGATAAAATTTAAACACGTTATTTAAAAAACCAAATTCTTATTTAAACCATTCTACTTGGTGTTACTTACATAAAACATGATGGTAAAGAGTCGAGAGGAAAACAATTTTGATGTTTCTTAAACCAGCTTAGCAAGTATCCATGGAGAACTACTTTACGTCAACTATTTTTGTGTAGTTTGACACTGAAGTAATCTACTTAAAGAGACTCCCATAGTATAATGCAAATGGAATATAAAACCAAAGCATATTTCCAGCCTGTATCCTACAGGAAACCAACTTCTTATTACTCTCATATGATTAACAGGCAGAATGTATGTTTCATAAATACTGTGTACAAGTGATGCAACATATGCTAGTTAGTCAGGGGTGTCTTGGGGAAGCTGCTGCATGTTTACTCAATTAATGTAAAACTGTAACAATGTAAAATGCAATATATATTTGCAATTAAATATCAATAAAAAAAGCTCAGTATCTTTGCTAACATCAAATCCATACCTCCTGAGCACAAGTATTTGTACCCATCCTTAACTGCTGGGTATGAATCCTATTTGTGGACAAAAGAGTGTGATCAGTAAAAGAAATGTACAGAAAAAATTGGACAATACATGTACTTGCAGATTGTATCATGTATAATACATTATTCAAAACTTCACGGACAAGTTGTTGAACGTAAAATACATGTCTCCAAAATACAAAAAACTTATAGATCTAGCTCTTCAATACTAATATAAATAAAGTTATCTGATTTACATTCCAATTAAAAAATATTCTTGATTATTTTTAGACTAAATTCCATTTACTTTTATTCTAATCATTGGCCATTTGCTTCCGAAACTACTTCCATGGATTCTATCTGACCCCTAAACCACTATTCTGTGATTTTATGCCTTGTGATCTGATCATCTACTGACTAATAAACAGTGGTTTCAATGCAATGTCTATAAACCTTGTAAGCTCTTCCAGAGGATGATGTACTTTTTCCATCTTCCTTAACGTACATCTGTTTGTCATTTTTACTTAGACTTTTAAAAGTCAGCAACACTGTAAATGCAACAACAGATGAGCAAATAAATATCTTGAAGGTTTAAATATTGTGAAAAAAACCACAATCACTTACTGCTAATGACTTAACAGGCCAGCAAAAATCTTCTGCAGAAATAACTATGCTTGTATTGAAGGTCAAAAATTTCTTCAGAATGTCCACCTTTCCAGCAGTCAAAACAACATCATAGCTAAATAAAGTAAAAGCATATATTGCACATAAAAAGAAGACTTTTCAAGAAATCAAAATATTTTAGGTGTTACTGAGGATGTCTGGATTGCCTTAAAAACAATGCATAAAATCAGTTCTCTGCAAAGAAAAGCAGCAAGTTACCATTTTTGAGATTATCAGGGTTCTGATTATAAAAGAGCAGGCTTTAATGACATTAACTTGGTGAAATTTAATAATTAATAATAATAATAATTTTATTGATTTATTAATAATAAAAATAAAACAGTAAATATTTCATAATGTATATCACAATGACACTTATGTTTTTCATTCTTTTTCAATGAAAAATATATTTTTGTGACTTAGGCTCTAAAATTTGGTACAACATTTTTTTGAATTGTCAAGTCAAATTATAAAACATTCACAATGTAGGAGAAAAGAAAGGAAAAGCAAAATAGTAAAAATAAAAAATAGAAAAATAACGACTCTTATATTGCATAACAGCCTTTAGAAATAATTTCTTTGTGGGAAAGAACAATGTCCTAAAACCTAATCAACTAATTTATCACATAATCTGTATAATGAAACATCAATTACTGTCGGACAGGATAAACAACAATGGAAGAGTAAATTGTACTATGTATTTTATTTTTTTTATTTATTTATTTAAAATGTTTATACAGGTTAAAATGCTTCAGTATTTACAGTATATACAACTAAATATACACTATAAAACTGCTATCAACGCATGACCTGTTACAGAAAAAAAAGTAGTAAAAAAAAGCGATAAAAACTATTTATTTTGAGAAAAAGAGAAAAAAAAAAAATTATTAAAAAGTATGCGACTTCAAAGTGGTTTTAAATTCATTAAAACTTTCTATTTTCCTAATATCAAGAGGCAAGTCGTTGTATAATTTTGCCCCAGCGTATGAAAAAGTCTGCCTACCCAACTCGAGCCTGAGCTTGGGCAGTTTCAATAGAGAGTTCTGGTTTCTTGTATTTCTCTCATGTTTGTTAATTTCAAAATAATTTTTCATCGGACTGCAAACGTTGCCTTGAATGCACTTACGTACCATTATACAGGATTTTACATTTCGTTCGTTAATCACGGATCCAATTTTCCTGGTACTGTTGTTACCATAAATGATGCATGAAGCTTTTGTTTCAAATTCAGCTAGTTTGCTCATTTGACTTTTCGTTAGGGAAAGCTTTACCAGGCAGCAATAAGTTAATAAGGGAGCAATCATCATGTGGTAAACCTTTACTGCTGCATCTTGCGTCAGATATTCTCGTACTTTTCTCAACAGTCTCAATCTACTGGTTGCTTTCTTATATCGTTTATCAAAATTTCTGTTCAAGTTTACATTAGGATCGATTTCATTTCCCAGATATTCATAACAATTTGTTTCATTGATGATGGAATCGCGAAACTGTACAGTGAATTGGTCGTTAATCTTGCTCAGCTTCTTTGCTGTGCCAAACAACATTGACTCTGTTTTTCCTTTCTTTAAGTTTATTACTAGTTCCGTTTCATCTAAGTATTTCGATATTCTTAGACAGTCCTGACTTAGACATTTTTCAATCATCTCTTTAACTTCGTGTGCACAGTAAATAACGGTATCATCAGCATACATTATGACTTGTGAGTGTTTAAGACAATCAGGAAAGTCATTGAAGTACAAAATGAATAGGAGTGGTCCTAATAAAGAACCCTGTGGAACACCTGTCAAGACTGGGAAATTAGACGAAATTTCATCACCATATTGGGTACACTGCTTGCGGTTAAATAGGTANTAGGCTCTAAAATTTGGTACAACATTTTTTTGAATTGTCAAGTCAAATTATAAAACATTCACAATGTAGGAGAAAAGAAAGGAAAAGCAAAATAGTAAAAATAAAAAATAGAAAAATAACGACTCTTATATTGCATAACAGCCTTTAGAAATAATTTCTTTGTGGGAAAGAACAATGTCCTAAAACCTAATCAACTAATTTATCACATAATCTGTATAATGAAACATCAATTACTGTCGGACAGGATAAACAACAATGGAAGAGTAAATTGTACTATGTAATAGGCTTGGGAATGGGCTGAACAGCTCACAGACAACTTAACACTCGAACACTTGGCCTATGTTTGGGTGTCAAGTTGTATGTGAGCAATCACCTGTTTGCTCATGTTGTGACCATTACTTTTTAGGCTTTCTTGCTAAATTTCATGGTGAAACACCTTAAAATAGGAGGAAATGACCTTTATCCAAAGAGGATCTTCCTCAAACTTGCCAACACACATATGACTGGTCAATGCAGATCATGTGTCATGAGATACCAGAACGTTAGGTGTGGGAAAGCCCATTGCATGGATTTATATAGGGTTTTAATGTTAGTTTTGACCTTGTTTATTTTTCTGCAATTCAAACCAGATCACGTGAAGTGGTACATGAAAAAAAACCCCACAAAAACCAAAATAGATTTTGTTTTACAATTTTGCAAGGCATTTTTAGTAATGCAATTTTGCTTTTTCACAGGTGCAAAATCAGTAGTTTCCACTATCATTTTAGTGGGAGCCTGAGGGAGCCATTAGCATTAGCTGACCATTACCCATTTCCATCCTGCTCAGTTGTAAATGACTATGTCTTCGTATCTGAACACAATTAAAGCAGTAAATATAACAAAACATAAAACATGGATCATAGCACATGTGGAACAGTTGAATATCCTCTAAGTTGTTACAGTAATAAATGACATTATTTGGTGTTAAGTGCCTTTGCAAATGCTACAACTATTTTTATGGTTTGCACAATTACCTCCTTTCATGGATGATGCTCAACATTTTCAGGTACAGATACATAAAAATGGTTATTTTAAGCAACGTCATACAATCTTTGTTGTGGTTTATCACATTATTGTGCACCATTGGCTTGACTGATGACTTGTTTCTTCCACAATGCAAAATGTCAGTACTGAGTAAGTTTTTGCAGAGTCGATTTAATGATTGGCTATTTTAACTGGACAAATTTGAATAAAATTCCTTATTGGTTAAGGTAAAAATAAATTCTGCCACTAACTGTTCAAACAATATCTTCCCTCAGAGTGCTTTTGACAGCCCTTCACCAACACAGCAGGCATTGCTGGCATCAACTCAAGGCAGTGAACAACCACACCCAATGATAAATTCCAGTGGGTGTTGTGAGTTATGCCCTTTTCTGGTGCAGAGCAGACAACTGAAACATTGCTTTTTCCTATAACACCAAGGTACTTGCATTGGAATGGTGTAGAAATGTCAAAATTGCCCCTCCTTTTGACATTACCCAAAGAAAGAGCTTCATGTACAGCTAGGTGGATCAAACAGCCCTGGCAGCCAACCCAAGCTAAGATCAAGATGCAAATACAGCAACTTTATTAGCAACTTCACGTTATCTGATATGAAAAACAGATCTACAAGTCAATAAAGATTGAACTTCAGAAAAACAGCATTTTTAGATTAAATGACTTTCAAAGCTCAAACTGAAACCCCTTTATTTTTTACAAACTCTGTCCCTAACACTTCCCTGTCAATGTAACATCAGAATGTCAAATTGAAACTATAATTGATTTATTAACACATACAGATGATGACAAACTTCTGGCAGATGATGCAACAAAAAAAAAACAATCATTTTTTCCCTACTGAATGGCATCATCAGCCAAAAATAAATAGGAATGGTGGCCAATATTAATACAGGTGAATGTTTATAGACTTCCATGCATATATTTTGTGAAATATTTGGCAATGGTGACAGGGTTCAGGTTAGAAAGAAATGTCTAGTGCTATAGTTGACAGAAAAATAAAAAAAAATATCTGGCCAGATACTATTTATCAATCAAGTAATTTTTGCTTGAGCAATGCATCTCTGGCTGGCCATCAAGCAGATGACCAAGCTTCTTATAAATCATTACTATGTAAAATAATTAGGAACAAGTATTGCACATGTATAGACAATGGTGAAAAAATGCTATTCACTGACAAATCTTACTACCACAAATTGAGGCAGGAGATGTTTTGTAAAAAGATTGTGGTTCTTATTCGTGAGTGGAAGTAAAAAATATTGATGACATTAAACTAAGTGAAAAATTGTGCAAGTGGATCAGAAAATGCTACACATTACACAATGTTACACACACAAAAAAGACTAACCTTACAACACATTTTAAAAACTGTATTTTTGTTTTCCCATTGCTGCAAAACCATTCATTGCAAGGGGCTACTTTCTGCATTTGAATTTTTAATTTGTGCTTTTTGAACTTTTTTTATTTAGTGCTTTTTCCTTCTCCCAGTGCTACCTCTGAAAACATATACAAAATAAAATGTAGGCCACTTAGAACAATGAATTTGGTACAGCATTTTCGGTGACTTGGCTGAGGGTCCAAACACACACCTTACACATAAGCAGTTGATTTAACCACTCGGCCACTACTGCTTATGTATTCATGGCATGGTATAATCACATTATCATGTTACTAATAATTTTTTTCTATCTGTTGGTTTTGAAATGTGAGAAAGTACACGAGGGGTACTTCTCTGGGAGGCAAGATCAGCAAGGTCAGGCAGAAATAAACAAGATGGGAGTAAATCACCCTTAACTTCACTAAAAGTATACCTGTCAGTGAAAAGAAGAATTGTGTTCTTTTGATCTTTATATTCCTTTAAACCTTCTACCAGCATGTTGATTTTCTGACCACCTCCAGGGCCATTTGCCATATCACCCCCATTCCACTCTTGATCCATTCCAAGAACCTGTCAAAATGAAGATATACAAATATTCCAATTATATATATATATATAATTAATTATATATATAATATATATAATAATATATATAATAATAATAATATATATATTAATTATATATATATCAGTTAAACATATCAGCAAATATACTTTTAAACACAACATCACTGAATATTGACAATTTTTACAATCAATGATTAATGACAGATAGACAAGAGCAGGTATAATAATTTTTAATGCAAATCCTAGTAAAAACACTGAACAAACGTAAGTTTGAAAAAAACTATATATATATATACTTAGTTTTAGTTTTTTAGAAGTGAATTGAATTGATAAGTGAATTTTTATTATTAGCAATACCATGAAAATTTTTGATGACCTTAAGATCAATACTGTTGTCACACAAACAGAACTAAACATAAAAAAACAAAATCACACCTTGACTTGTAGCCCATAGATACCAGCTGACCTCATGAATCTTTGATAGCCATCTGTTTGTTTTGTTGCCACAGTAACAACAACAAGTTTGAAATCTGAAAAAAAAGAAAGCACAATGGGTGAGTCATGAAAAGATTACATTGGAAGCTTCCCTCTTTCTTATCACATTACTGTATATTTTGGGGCATCAAGAAGTAAGAGGAATGCAACCCTTGACATGCAACTATCTGCAAAGAAACTAGCTGTAACCTTGCCAACTATTCAACTCACTAAAATCTCAATCAGCACTGTTTGGAATAAAAATGAGTTCAAATCAGATACATCTTACCAAGTAATGCTTTGTTTCCCATCAAAATGTTAATAAGAGAGATTCAAAAATCTAACATATCTTCCAAGTTGAAAACACATTGCAAGGTGAGTAATGAAGCAAACTAAAAAACCTAGTAGCAAGGCCCATTCCATAATGCCATTCACAATCAGAAATGGGTGGATATTGTCAAGGTGAGGGAATCTGTACTTATATTTTTTGTTTATTGCACCATCTTCCATTTGTAAGCCCCTAGTATGTACAATGGCTGAAAAACAAAAAAACAGGCTCCTTTTGTACATCTCCTGCAACTCTCCTGCATAACTTACACATTAACCCCTAGTTGTTGAAAGTTGAATAAACACAGGTGTTCAAAATTAATTTTAGTGTAATGGCAGGCAGTATGTTTATGTTTTGCAGAAACAGTGACCACCAAAAAAACCTGAAAAATTCCTAGAAAAACCAAGTCTAAAGACTCCAACGAAATTTCTTTAATTATTTTTCTTATTTAGTTATGAAGTTATGTCCTGGGCACAATGTTAAACTGCACCCTGGGGCTCGCTTGACCAAGGACAGTACCCTAGAAGCTCTCTGTAAAAGGGTAACAGTGAAGCTGCTGGTGGCAGGGCAGTGGATGGTTCCTGCAAAGGCACCTACAGTGCAATTGTATTAGCAGCTCCATGGACCTTACGTTTGGCAGAATCCTGGTCCAACCAGGTAAACAGCAAGGGTAACCCTCCTGAGTATCAGGGACTGTGAGCAAAGAATGACCCTTAAAGTTTCTACTTTGCTTATATTCCACTCCTTACGACACTATTCATGAATTGAAAACCTAAAACCAACTCATACTGCATCACTCATCATGCAGGTGACCACTGGAAGAAACCAAAGAACCCAAAGAATGGATCTACAAAAAGAGTACAGGATTGGTACTTGGAATGTTAAAAAAAGAAATAAAAAATGAAAAAAAGAAATAAAAGAAACTGGCAAATTGAACACAGTCTAATTAAATAAAATAAAACAACATTCAAATCCTCAGATTGTCAGAAACCAATTGGAACAACCGAGGCAGTTTCAAAACAATCAACAATAACACCGTGCTTTTTGCTGGGAGAGAAAGTGGATAGTCACGGTGTCAGAATCATTCTTGGAAATGAAATTGCAAACATGATAATCTGTTATAACCTGGTGAATGACAGGATAATCACAGTATGGATAAAGATGAAACCCCATAACATTAGTATAGTTAAATTCTACATGCCTACATCCACAGGTACTAAAGAAGAGATTCATAATTTCTACAGTCAGCTACAAGAGGTCATCGACAAAATTCTGAATAGAGATATGAAGATACCTATGGGAGATGCAAATGCCAGAGTTGGGAAATCAACCACAAAGAGTGAAACACATGGACAATTTGGACTTGGCATTGGAAATGATAGAGGAAATGAACTGACTGATTTCTGTAAAATCAACAACCTTGTTATTACCAATACCTGTTTTCAACATCATCCAAGATACATCATGATCAACAAAAACTGGAAAGCTCGTGTAAAAAATGTTAAGACCTACCTGGGAGCTGACTGCAAGAGCAACCACCAACTTCTTGTGGCAAAATGCAAAGTAAGGCTTAAAAAGATACAAAAACCTCCACCACAGCTGAGGTATGATACCACCTTGATTGACAATGAGTTCACTGTTGAAGTAGAAAATAAATTTGAAGAATTGCTGAGGTGTGAAGAAGAGCAAAGTCCAAATGAAATAACGGAAACAGGAAAGAAGATAAAAATGAAAATTGCAAGGGAAAAATCCCCCAAAAAGAAAAAAAACAAGGTTCTCATGGATTTGTAATGGAACATTGAAAGCAGTACAAAAAAGAAGGACAATCAAAGCAAGCGGCCTCACCAAACTTGAAGATAGGGCAGCATACAAAGAACAAAATGCAGTTGTGCAGAGGATGCAAAATGATAAACAGCAGGCAATTGATGAACAATGCAAACAATTAGAAGACAAATCGGTCACAACTCTACAAAAGGCCTATACAATGTTGTCAAAAATTTGACAAGAAAGTTCAAACCAGCCGCTGATAGGAATAATGCTTACTGAAGGGCCACAAGTTAAAGAATGATGGAAGACATATTGTGAAAATCTTTACAAGAAATCAAACATACGACCAGTTGAACAACACACAAAGGTGGACCAAGAAGATGAACTCCCACCAATATATGCAGAAGTTGAAAAAGCAATGAGAGAGTTGAAGGGGGACAAATCTCCAGGAATAGATGATCTTCCAGCTGAACTTCTAAAGAAAGGGGGCAACAACATCATCCAATATTTCTACAAAATGTGCACAGCGATTTGGAAACAAAAAGAATGGTCATCTGACTGGAAAACATCAATATTTGTCATACGTCCAAAACAAGCAACACATTTGAATGCACCAACAACTGAACTACTGCCTTGATCAGTCACAGTAGTAAAATCATATTAAAAATCATAGCAAATCGGATGCAGAACAAGTTAAGTGCCAAAATAGCAGAGGAACAGGCTGTTTTCATACCAGGGAAAGGAAATAGAGACCAAATACTCAACCTAAAAATGATACTGAGAAGAATCGAGGGGTAGGAACAGATGTTTATCTCTGTTTCATCGACTATAGAAAAACTTTTGACAGTAGTAGAACTGCTCTGGAATATGATGGCAGATATGGGATTCCCCATACACATTATTGATCTCATCAGAAAACTCCCAGAAAGCAACAATAAGAACAACTCACGTAATGACAGATTTTTTTGAAATTGGCCAAGGTGATAGGCAAAGATGTATATTGTCACCCCACCTTTTTAATATATATGCCAAACAAGTAATGTGAGAAGCACTTAAACATCACTCAGCAGGGATCAAAATTGGTGGAAGAACAACAACCTGAGATACACTGACGATGTTCTGATTGCAAGATCTATGCAACAACTACAAGACTTAACCAACAAAGTAAAAGCTGCCAGCAAAGCAACAGGCCTCTTCCTCAATGTCAACAAAACAAAGGTAATGAAAGTAACACAGGCACCAAATAATGCAAACTTAACTGTGGATAATCAAAATGTTAAAAATGTGGAAAGTTTTGACTATCTGGGTGCAGTATTCACAAACAAAGTAGATGACACTAAAGAAGTAAGACGACGTACTGCAATGGCAAAGACAGCAATGATTGTGCTAACCAATATTCGGAAAGACAGATCTATTTCACAATGCACAAAGAAACGACTGAAAGCATAGATATTCTCCATAGCAACATACGGAGCAGAATTTTGGGTATTGAAGAAAGCCGACAGGAGGAAAATTGCTGCTTTTGAATTGGGTGTTACCGTAGACTTCTTCGTATAAGTCGGGTTGAAAAACGTACAAACGAATGGGTTCTGGAGAAGATTGGACTATGCCGAAGACTGTTGGACAACATCAATGACAGGAAATTACGATTTTTGGGACATGTGGCCAGAACAGACCGCCCTACAAAAGATCTGTTCTTTGGCACAACCCCTGGAAAAAGAGGACGTGGTAGACCACAAACATGAATGTCAGACAACATGAAGGGCAATGCGGGTATTAGCATGGTTGAGTTGCTTAGAATGTCGCAGAACCGGAATCAATGGTAATGATTCGTGAAGAGTGCCACCGGCAGGTCAGTGATGACCATTTCGTTCAAGAGAGAGTTATCAGGCCATCCCTGTCCATTGCGTTGATGGAAAAAGTTGTTAAGCTTAGGCAATTGCATTTATATCGATTGGAAAACAAGGCTTTATTTTTACAAATTCCAGCGTTGTACTTTCCACTGTTTATGGGTTTCATGTCAAGCTCTGCGGTCAAAAAGTAACCTTAGTGCATATCGTGTTTATAAATAAACGTGGCGACCAGTGTGTGTTTAAAACATTCGCTATGGTGTGACCTGCCAGGCGAAAAAAACATTTATTAATAACAGGTATTAACAAGTTAACGCTGTCAAATAGAAATCGGGTTCCCTGGAGGTTAAATCTCTCCAGACAGCAAATGAATAAATCTATTCTCAGGGGGAGCTATTCCCCGTGGCTAAAATGATTCAGTGGCGGAGATTACGGTAGTACGTGCGGTAGGTTCAAAAAACCAGTGTCACTAAGCAGCAAAATCCCAACACTAGCTATCGTTTACCTTCATTTCCTTAAAAATATTTTTGCTAATTCTTTAAAGTGTGTAATGCGGAGCATGGGTTGCTATATTTGATTGGTGAAGTTAGCGGACTCTTCTGAAAAACGTTGTACGAAGAGCAACAACAACTTACACGTTAAGTTAGTCTGCTGACCAAATACCTTAGCGACGTCTTATGTTATAAACCCGGTTAATCAGTTCGTCTATCAACCCTTCATTGTATATATTTTCAGGCCAAGCCTTTTACCCTTGTCTACAATTAGTCTACGATAGCCACCAACTACAGTTCTTCTTAAGATTCTACACCTTAAGTTAACCTATAACCTGTTTTTTTGCATGGAAAACATTAAAAATTCCTACATGCCTATACAACAAAAACCGTGTACCACAACGATTTTTTAGAATTTGCTAAACAACAACTCAAGTTTGTTAGATTGATAAGTATACTTATGTACCTAGGCACTTAATTCATGCAGCCTTCAGTTATCAAGACTTTTTTTCGACAATGGCATCGAAGCTTTATAGTTAATAGTGCTAGCTAAGTTACACTTAAGTCCGAATCGAATCCATCAAGAAAAAAAAGCCACGTTTACAGGCTACAAAAACTACCAAGTATCCAACACTTTCACACGAGTTTTGCCTTGAAGAGAACTCCGTGAGCAGGGTTTGGTAAATAACTGACAAGACAAACTGGGACTGCATTAAGACATAAAAGCAACACAGAAAAACTTACCATCTACGTTTTGGCAAAAAATTGTGGAAAAAAAGGCCGACAAAAGCAGCAAAGACTTCATCTTCTCATGTGGCTTGTGAAAATTTTGGACTCTACATTCACCTGAAGCAATTTTTCTCCCTTCACCCTACAACAGTCATCTCCTTTGCCCTGCAGCTTGATTTAATGTCCCAACACCGGAAATGATTTGTATTGGAAACGAGGTTGATAAACAAACCCCGTTCCTGTTGGAGCCAAACCAATGGAGCATCCCTCTCGACGAGACAAACTTAATTAGTTAAGGAAAGCTTTCTCCTTCATTGATCAATTCTGGCCAAAGAAATCTCACAGCAATATTCAATTTTTCTTTTTAAGATGAAGGTCTGTGTTATGGAAGAGCGCCTACGAGATAGTTTAAGGGGGGGGGGGGATTTTAAATGGAAGTTTTTCTTAGTTTTCCACTAAAAATTTCGAGGCAGATTATCCTGAAGCTGGAAGAGTTAAGTGTAGAGCTGAAAACATTTAATCTGTGGGGTCAAAAAATCATTGAAACTTACAAAAATGTTAAGGCTTCATCGTCATTATATAACCAAATCCTACAATAGTAGATAATTTTTATATTGATAATTTTTTCGTCTGATGCCGTGAATATGGAGATAGTTGCAAAAAGACAGCGTTAACTTTTTGTTTTAGATGATTTTATATAAGTTCATTTGTACAACATTTAGTAAAAAAAATTTTTGTGAATGCAAATTTTTGGTTTAAATCTTATGGTTTCGCGCATGCTAAATACTTTCTATATAATTGTACTTAAATTCTATCGCATTCAATAATCAAATACTAACACGAGAAAAATAAAGAAAAGAACACGATTTTAACTTGCGCTATAAAAAAATGCAAAGTGGATTCATCCCATCGGATAATAAAATATCCAACACACAAAAGCGATGACAACATCAGATGTGTTTTCTTCCTGCTGACAATACATGTTATTAAAAGCAAACTCTGTTAGCTTTATCAAATTTTTCAAGTAGACGGTAAGAGGAAGGGTATAAACGTGAATTTTATAGTATGAATTATACCAGTTCATTTTTTGGAAAAAGTTTTAGTTAACTTGCTCCCCAAAGCAGAAGTTCTGCGATAAAAACCGTTAACTTGGATTGCTTGCATTTAACACATCAAAGCTGGTAGGAAGCTTTTTCAGTGAGGATGAAAATGCTATCAATCATACAGGCTTTTTCCAACAAATACCTTGTTTATCATAGTTTGTTCTTCAATATACTGTACATCTGACGAATCCTTTCTTTGTGTTTATTACCAGACAGCTTTAGTACCAAACACTAGAGGTTATTTGCCCTATTCATTTATCACTATCGTATATTCAATGCAAGATTTTGTTTTTCAGCCAAAATAAAAGTCATTCTTTCAAATTTCCAAAATATGTCTTTCTCTGTCCAATCCATGTCCTTCTTCCTTCTATTTCTTGGTACCAACAAAGCCTTTCATGTTATTTCTGCTCATCATGTGGCCCCCAAATGTGGTTGTTTTTTTCTAAAAATGGCTGTTTTTAACCATTTTCTTTGTAAAAAACTTACGTCCACTCACTTGTGTCATTTCCTACTCTGTAAGGAGTAGTTTTTCCCTAATAGAGATGCCGTATTCACTGCAGCGTTTTATCATCAAAACTTAGCTGTTTTCATGTCGATAAAATTGTTAATCTTAGACATCAGACCTTTCGTTTTCTTTCAGTATGGTAGGTCCAACTCTTTCTTCATTAACGTCTGGATCCTTTCTACTCTTAGCTACAGACAAATGACATTCGTACGTTTTGTATTCCTACAAATTTCTGCCTTCTTAATTAAAATTATTCCTTTTCAACCTTCTGATTTCCAATTAGCATAAAAAACATTTTTCCTTCAGAGCCACTAAGTTTCTAATCTATTGGCTGAATTATTTTTCAAGATATCTCCTATTTCTTTGCATTTCATGTTCTAGCATGCTTCCTTTCCTGCTCTTGTTTAGTAATCTTGCCAAGAAAATTGTATTTTGCGTTAGCCGTAAGCTAAATATTACTTTCTTTCCTCAAACAAGCCTAAAAGGTTATTGCTGATCAATTTCTGCTTTTTTCACTATGGGCTTTAGGAAACGCTTCTACTCCTGCTACATTCAAATTACTTTGAAAACAATGTATTATTCATGCAACTCCGCCATTTTTATTTCTGTCAGAGCTAGATACATCCTGCTTACTTCCATGCAGAAATTATGTTTACTTTAAGCTTACTTATTTGTTTTCTTAGGCACTTGTTTTGGACTTTGAAATCCCCATCATTTCACCTGAAAATTAGTAATCATGGATACAAGGCCATTACCAGCAGTTACCTGCTGCACAGCTAATAATTTGTTGATTGAGTTTCGAAAATATTTGTTTACTATTATGAAATCACTTTAGTTTCGTTTCTTCAAACCAAGTCAGTCATGTTTATAAGAATTAAATACGTTGATTGTGTTTTAATTTAGTTTAGCTTAATTACTTTGCACCAACTGCACCATATGCTTCATCACTCATTCCAACAAACTAATCCATACGACCTCATAATATCTTTTTCTTCTCCGCTGTGACGATTGTGACACGTACGACGCCTTTTTCCTAAATAGCATTTAATAATTTACATTACTACAGTAAATTATTAGCAAATATTATATTTGCCAGGTATTCTCTGTAAAATACCCTTTGGCAAGCTGCTTGAAAGATATATGTGACTAAATTAATTGAAAAGTATATCAAAATTGGAGTTTCAAATATCAAGTTTAACATGTCCAGTCCTATTTTTTACTGGATGACCATGAATTGTAGAAAGACCGAACCAAAGTTATTTATTTACTTGTTAGAAATCTTTATACAAGATATAGAATATTCAGTGTTAAATACACTGCTATTAGTATGTATCCTGTAAACAAATATCTTAATAATAGTCCAAGAAACAATATTAAAAAAGGAAGTAGCTTTTAAATAATTTATAATCTATTACTGTTGAAAGATATTGCATTTTTCTATTGACTTTACTTAATTATTTCCCTCTGTGCTTTGGATCCAAACGGCTGCTTTCTAGTGATCTACTGGTTGGGGTTGTACTTTATACGCAGATAGCTCATGTTCCAGTTCCTTAGTCTGGTAAAACTTTCTGTGTTTTTCTGGTTGTTGTTATAATTAATTCCTCAAGTGGGAGCTGTGAAGGATACTGTTACATTACTTACTACCTTATAATCTGTAGCAAAATTACTTGGAACAACTTCAGTCAGTAAAACCTAACTACCATTATGAGTTAATTTTGACTGACAATAATAAGTTTGAGCCTGACGATGGAAGAAGAGTCTTTCGAAACGTAGCTTAGAAAAGCCAACGACTTATGACCTGGTAAAGCTCTTTCAACTATAACAGTAAATTTATTCAACATTCACCAGTTTAAGATATACAGCCACAGCTCAAAAGTAAAATATTTGACAAGGAACAAAAATAACACAATATAAGATTGATTAACAATAAGCAATATCAAACAAAATTTTTTAGAGTGTCGAGACAAAAACTGGCGGAAGTTAAAGGCTGCTTATCATTCGGAGATGGGATGCTGGTCACAATTTCCAAGACAACTCTGGCATGGTTTTTAGAGGAAACGGAAAAGAAGTATCATAAAATCCGGTATATACTACACATCTTTTCTAAAGTAGAAACCGAGAATGTTAAGAAGATGCAAAACTCTTTTACGCTTAGCCCAACAAAAAGCAAGATAGACCACATTCACACCAGATCAAGCACTTTTGGCACCAAGAAAATAAATGCAACAGAAAAACTACAAAACGAATTGCGAGAAAAGTAAACTAATTCATGATAATTTAAGGCCAAGGTTCGTTTTTCAGAAATTGAACCAGGAAACAGAAGAATTCTTTATTAAAGCTTGTTCAATATACTTTGTGATCCCCCTACAATATTGAAATAAAATTATTGTGCGAGGGTCCCATTTTGTAGGTAAAATACTTTTAAAAGCTTAAATTTCTGATTTGAGAAAAGAGGAAAATTTTTCGAGAATGCTTTGGTCTCAATCACATCCATCTTAGCAAGAAATAAATCTTTGAAAGGTCTCGTTGAGATTGATGGCATTTTGATTTTCATGACTTCGAATGAAAGGAAGGTGTTCTCTTTTCAATTTTAACAGAGGAAGTGGCGTTGTAAGACCACTCAAACCAATATCCGATCTTCTATTGTTTTTTCCTGACAATATCAAAATCACTGCGTTTCCCTTAAAAAACTGTGTTACAAAACCGTTCTCGTGCCAGACTGCATGTGTGGAATATCCCTCGTTGGCTTACTGGATAAAGTCATGGGAGGTAAAAAAATCCACCAATATTATCATGCCAAGTAAAACTAGGACTGACCCACCTTGCAGGCACAGTTTGGAAAACAGTGGTTGAAAAAACAACTGGGTGAAAAGTGAAGGGTGTGAACGAAAATGTAGTGGCCCATAGTGTTGGCAGTTGGTGATAGGTTTCAGTGTTCATGAACATGAAAAGCCTGAATATAGCTTTCTCGGCTCAAATGTATTCGTTTATTCCTGAAATTGTTGAAGATACTCATTTATCCCAGGTTGAGAATTTTGCTTAAGCATGTAAGAAAATAGCACAGTTGAGGTTTTACTACAAATAGCGGCCCACCAATAGAATCCGTTTGTTTAATTGAAAAACCTTTAAAAGTACAATTCCTTCAATAGGGGGAATGAAGACCGTACCCTGAACATTCGTGGCAAGGCAGACTACCTTCAATTAGCAACAAAAATATATAATTGCTTTTTTATACCTGTCAATATCTTTCTTTGGGGTTAAAAATGGTCATTTAATAAATCTTACATCCCCCGTACTCGCGCTTCTGAGTGATCTTGGCATCACTTTTCTCATTTGGGTAATAGTTTCTTTGTTACTGAGAGGTTCCTTAAAATTAAACAGTTTTACCAACATTACACTGGTGCTTCAACAAGCATTGTGTCCAGTTGAGTTGTCACACGATCTTCCGGTTTCGAAGAATGGAAATGGAGACCCACAGTGGCGTTTATTTTCTTAGATAGCCCCTGGAAACTTAACTAACCGCCTGAAGGGTTGTCCGCATTTGTTTGTCGAAGTCATTCGTGACCATGTGCATGCTGCAAAATAGATATTCATTCTCCAGGATTCAGGAATCTTTTTAGGTCAAGTAAAAAGGCAAAAGTGAAGTGTGTCGGCAATTAAAAAGCCTTGAAGCTGTGCTCCAAACACTGCAAGAAAGAAGTGACTGAAACTTAAAATATATTGTTGTTTTTTCAATTTTCTTGTTCCTTAACAAAATCCACATTATCAAGAAATATTGTCTTACGAAACCTAAGAAAAGCAGATGCAAAAAGCAATAAAAATAGAGCAACTGCTATGAACTATAATAAAAACAAAATTTTTTTTCTCTTGAAGAACTAAACATAGCCTTCAGAAAGGAAAGTGTAGTGGTTCAAGAGTTATTCACAGCATCATTTTTCAAAACAATATGAAAAAATGAAATTTCAACTACAATAATAAAGTAGAAGAAAAATTATATGCAACTGGATTCAACTGAGTGCAAGTCTTATTTCGACTTGTTTTTCTCTTTATTATCATTTTGAAAAATTATTGTTTCCAGATTACCATTTGAATGCGCAGTCCACGAAGTTTCCTGATGAACGACAAAGAATTTTTCTTCATTTGAATAAAGGCTGTAACTTCTGGTTCGTTGAAAATAAGCTTAAAATTCCCCAAACTGATTACAGGTGTATCGCTGACTAACTTGTTAGAGGTATGCAAGATAACTTTCATTGCGTAGAGCAGAGTGAAAGTAGCTTAACAGAGGCCCAGGAATTTTTTTGTCAACACCGCTTATTTCGGAAGAAAACAGAATCCTCAAGTGTAGAATTTACCTACTTTCTGCACCACTTACAAAGCCGGGTGGCAGTCACAGAATAAAACTTTTTTTGCGCAAAAACCGCCAATAGTGAAGTGCCACAGTTTTCAAGGGACTAAATCAAATGGGATCGGAGTTATTCAGAATGAATAAAAAAACAGCGCTTATTGCCACCTGACAACATTATCAACTATTTGAAACAAGATAATTCTATTCCTTTGTTACTCTTTTTATTTTGGTATCACATCCCTTCTACATTCTATCCTTTGCAAAACATCTGGTACAAAAGACCTTAAAACAGAAGGTGTGTTTCAATAAACAAATACAATCAGACCGAAAAAAAGGAAGCTGTGGTGGCAGACAGTAACACAACAGACTTTACTTATCTTAAAAAACAAAAAAACGATTTCAAAGCATCATACAGGCACTTAAAATAAATAAACAAATTCTCTGCAACATACTTAACACAAAAACAATGGCCCGGGCATAACAACTTGGGTAGACCGACGTGACCATTCAATCAACTTGATCTCAGAACTGGAAAATAAGTAATTATCACTTTAAAGAAAAAAATCTTTAGTGTTATTTAGCAGAATCTCACCAGGGAGAAATTATTTCACAAAAGAGAAATTTTTTTAAATCTTTTGGGCGATCATTGCACACTTAAAATACTTGAACGAAACAATCTCTTGATAGAAAGCAGCTCCGTAATTGTTTAAAATTTTGAAATCTGCTGTAGAAAATCATACCATATCACAATATTAAATTGTTTTATTGTACTATGTTATATTATATTAATTATATTATATTTCATTAGGTTATATTATATCATATTATATTATATTATATTACAATAAATTGTATCAGATTAAGAAACAAATGAGTTACAGAACATACAGACTGTGAAAAAATATATTTATTAGGGCAAATTGAAAATAGAAAAAGGTGAGGGAAACGAAAAATTGAAAACCCTAAATTATTATTTGAAGAAATTATCACCAGGAAAAGCACCAGAATTTTGCCGCACGACAGGAAAGAAATAAAAAGACTAGAGAATAATTTGACACTAAGAGCTCTCCTAAATCGATGATCACAGGTCGAAGAGTGTTATCCCGGAAAAGCACACCAAAAAACTTTACTTTTTACTATAACACACTAACATTCCTACCAATCATGTAAAAGTTAACGACTGGAATTCTACCTGAAAGGACACATAACCACCTAAAAAACCCCAAATAATTAATACGATAGAGATGGAAAGGCTACCTCAGGGCACCTTATAAACTAAAGAAAGGAGCGGTGATCCAGCTAGTGACCAGATCTAGTAAGGTTGCAGAAATTGAGTATAAGGGAGGGCACTGTAAAACTGCGACAGCAGTACCTTGTAGAAATCTCTGATTAGTACAAGTGCTTCACGCTGTAAAACGGTATGATCTGAAAGTAGACAATATAGAAAACGAAAAAGGCTAGCCACTGTGGGGTTTCAACCTTCACCTTGATAAGCTTATCGAGGGAAAAAACCCGATTTACTGTTCATCAACAAAAATGAAAAAATGCCAAATCAGTAACATTGCAACACTTACAGATAAAATATAATATAAAAAGAAGAAAAAAAGATGAAAAAAACCACCAAGAAATAGAGTTTGAGTAAGAGTACTGGGAATCATCTTTGGCAGACTGATGCTGTTTTAGCTAATGTATGAGCTGACACATCTTTCGATACTGTACACAAGACAGGCATTCTTGTAGCGGCAAGAATCTTAGAAAACTGTCCAGTAGTATCGCAAAGACTCCTTTGGCCTTCGGTTAGGACCCGGATCCTCTGTGAAAGCACAAACCAATATCATCAAATTATCTATTTATTAATGATAATATAATCATAACATGATAATACAATAATAATAATAAAAATAATGTAAAAGTATAATAATGATTATAGTAGTAATTACATGATAACAATACAAAAGGTTTCATTAGCTCCAATCCCAGAGATGAGCCCAGATGTGCACTTGGCAGCCTGATATATGTCTGGTTACTACAAGGATTTTTCTCGTCACTTAAGTTATTCATTCTACACATACTATAAAAACCGTAAGAAGTTGTAATTTGTCTTATGGTACATAACCTGTATATTCCTAAACACAAGAATGTAGGATCTATAGTACAAAGCTCAAATGCAACTATTTCTTCACTGAATTGGAAAATTACCAGATCGTTTTTGGCAGAAATCTTAGACTCTGAAATACCAATTTCAAAAGTGATTATGTGGAACTAAATCCAAGAAACTGAATTTTGTTTTATATACGTCTTTTGATTATTTTTTTTTCTCTGGTTTTTCGTTAGCCAGCACTACCCTAATCATGAAATACTAACTTAACTTGTTTTTAGTTCCTGGAAGCTGCTTGTAATTGTAGTTATATTCTAAATGCTTTTTAAGGTTGAAAAATCCACAGTGAATAAGAGTGAACAAGTACAAAATACTTGGTTATTTATTGCTCTTGTGTAAAAGTGAAATGATATGTGCACCAAACTACGTTTAAACCAGTGCCTATGGCTATCGTGATCACACGTTCTACCATCTGAACTATCGGCGTTACATTCTTAACCAGATCATTTTTCAACCATATCTTTCACTTAACCCTATCTTTTGCAAGATTGTCTCTTTGATAATTGTATTTGAAAAACATCCACAGAATACAGCAATTACATTTATGATTATCCTAGATAAACACGTTATAAAGAACCATTCCCTGCAAGTCATTACTAATTTACTTTTACAAACCATAATTGACAAAACCGCTAAAAAACTTGTTCAGATATTAATTATGGTTATATCCATAAAGCACACATTAAAATCATGTTTGTATATTGGTTATGACGCTTGCTTTAGGACAATTACTCCAATTAAACAGCAAGGCTTCCTGACCACGTTCTCAAATTAATAATTAGGTATTATTATTATACCATTAAACCGCAATACACGGAAATTCAATATAACAAACAGGGTTGGCTTTCAATATTTGCCGTATTAGGAAAACAGGAGTGAAGAGAGGTTAAAGGTCAAAATGAAAGTTATGACAAAGAAAACAATGTGTTGATAGACTGGTTTTCTTTCGTCCAGTCTTCGCTGTAAGTACCAATTACTTAATCACCTTTGTCTCTATCTATTTTCTAATATACAACAATTATTCTCCGTGTCGTTTTTAGGTACTCTTCTGTTATTAATTTGTCTGTCGTTTGTTGGGCAGCATCCAAAAGGCAGGTATCTTAAGTCTTCTTCTTCTTCTGCGAGTCTCACGACTTTCATCAGTTATCAAATTTGGGAGCTCCAATAGGTGGCACATTCAACAGCGGTTTCCATTGGTTCAGCAAGAGAAGATGCTCTGTCGTCTGTAGGTTGACGAATTCACAAAGATCAGTGGAACTGATCTCCCAAAAAAGATGTTTTGCATCTTTCTTGCTGGACTTGCAGTCGGTTGAGAGTTTTCCATACTGGCCAGTTTAGTTCGTCTCCGGTGGCAAAATCTTGTGATGGGATAATGCCTCGGATGGCCCAGGCCATGGCCATATTATTTTCATTCCATCTAAGGTTCCACTCCTCATGCATGGCTGCAGTCATACATGTTGTGAGTGGCTGAGTAGAGTATATGAAGTAGCTTGATGATGATGGAGGGGGTGCCTAGTATCAGTCTCCTGTGTTTTTTTCGCTGATTGTGGTCTTGTACCTTTCTTCAGATATCAGGTGGTGCAATGCCTGCACGTGCGTATAGACAGGGGACAGGAGTGGTCTTTAGGCATCCAGTCACTATCCTGCATGCGTCATTTAGGGTTGGGTCAATTTTTCGGCATGGCAAGATCTGCACCAGGTCGAACTGGCATATTCTAGGGCTGAAAAGCAATGGCCAAGAGCAGTTGTACGGACAGTTTTGGGATCTGCACCCCATTTTCTGTTGACGAGTTTGCGCAGCTTGAAAAAGGCAGTTATCTTAAGTATTTCATAATAAGAAAAGATACTTGGCCCTACTTTTTATAACATGCATACGTTCATAAAACATAAAGCACAAACAATAAACGAATACCAACAGTACCAGCCTATCTGATCGTAATTTGAGCTGCTCACTAATTCGAGCTATGAAATAAACTTAATAGACCAATAAAATTAACACCAGTTTTAGGGCCATCAAAACAAGGAGGACTATTTCTCTTTTTAGGTGCGTGTTGTAATGTTAACTCATCACTAAATCAAAAGAAAAATGAAATTCTTTGGAATATGTTTTAAAAATGCTAAATTTTAGTCGCAAAAAATATCCACTTCTTTTGAAATGTACAGTTGTTTGTCATATCTTTTGTAACGCTACAAGAGCAATGCAAGATATTTAAACTTGTTGTCAGTGGCCCATTTTGGTAAAACAGAGACGTTTTAATTTTTTATTCAAATGATCTTAAAAGTGCTTTCTCTTGTTCCCCACTTCCTCTTTAATTTTTTTATAGTCTGGTAAAAGTCTCCACAACATTAACTTTGTACCTTCAGTTTTGCGGCAAGAGACACTTTAACTCACACTTTTTTGTAACCAGTTTTGTGCTTATTAGAGCAGTCTTTTTTTGCTTACTTCACTAGTGAATGTAGAACTGTTTAATATTTTGTCCCCAGTATATTTTTAATAAGTGGAATTGGTGCCCGCCATTTTAGCAAATCTATACTTCCTTTCATCCAATGCAACAACTATGACATTTTTCAGATCATTCATGGTGTGCTGAATATGTTAGGCTGGTACTTTCTGACAGTAGTGATAAACGGAAAAGACAGTCCTTCAGAAGTGTCATGTCTTTAATGAAGTTTAAAGTAGAGAGCTTTGCTAACAAAAGTTTGAATTTTTGACAGTAAGTACTTTTCAAAGTGGGTTATTTTTTCACATGATTTTTTTATATGTGCATACAGTACAGAATAGTCATTCCACAATGCTTTTACCTCGTGGTAAGAAGAGGTAACCCAAAGAATGATGAATATTTTGCCCAAGTTCTAAAGAGAAATACCAGGATTTGTTGAACTCAACTTCAATTTACCTTGCAGCTTTGCCGACAGTGAATACACGCAATACACTTTATCAAAATATAACTGAATAAAACTGAAGGCGTTTACAACACCCACTCCATAAGTTACCGTTAGTTCAAGTCGCTAGTTAAGGTAGTGCCATAGAATAATGGATGGACAGTCAATTCTAGGGCTGGTACCAACACCACTTTCAACGGCGAATACCAGTGATTCCCCTCATTCGTAAATACAAGAAAATTCTATGTGAAGAAGAACTAAAAATATTCTACAGAACAATTACTTATTTTGTCGCTATCAGGAAGGATACTTTTCTTAGATTAATACCACAACTTAAAGAAAACCGGATATAAGAAAATTAATTATTTTATTTACAAGAAAGAAGGTCCGACTATTTTTTGGTTTATATGAAGCAACTAGGGTGCTGTAAATCCAGTACGAGTGCAAGTTTCAAACCGCGCAACTGATCTACGCACTTCATGCGATTATCACCATATGAAGTCGTACTAATAGCAGTAGTCCAAGACGACTTCTTTGAAAAATCTCGTTGCGGACTGAACCAGTTTCGAACATTCTTTTTGGGTAACACTGGGTAACACGAAAATATATTTGCTAATCTTCAAAGGATGCCTGGACAAAAAGTAAATATGCAACGAGAGCTTTTTATAGGGAAAAAGGAACACGATATATCCCTGATTAGATAGTTGCTTATCGTAGAATCACAGGTTCACAAACCGCCGGGAAGTGCATGTAGACTCATTTGGGAGTATTTAAAGATGTATATCCCTAACTTTAAGGTAACAACTAAAGCTGTTTCAGATAGATTTTCAAAACTGTTGGAAAACTTTAAGAAAGCTGAGATGGAAAACTTTAAGAAAACTGAGAGAGAAAAGGCAAGGGCCTCGGCTATTTCAAACAGGAATACCTGAACACTACAAAAAATGGGTATGGTAGGAGTTTGAGTTCTGAACTACGCTAAACTACGCGGTATCTCGTGCCAGTTGTCGTACTCACACTGGATCTAAACCTTCCTAATCACTACAAGAAATCTTCACCCACTTTGTCAAAAACCGCAATGAAAAATCAACGCACAGGAAAATAAAAGTCTTGACACGGAAGAATGACGATATATGTGCTAGTAGCCTGGAGATTATGCCACCAATTATCTTAGTTTCTTTTACTGGTTGTTACAATCCAGATGGTTGAAAGGTTACACTCATCTACAACGCAAGATTGCATCAATGCTAAGCGTTGAAGCAATGCTTTTGTTCTTTTTAACGTGTTTTTTTTCAACCGCCTAATATTCTGTTTTGGAAAATCATTGTTTAATTATCTCAAGTCGTACACCAAGAAACTAATATCTTTTAAAGAAAAGCTTCTTTTTTGAAGAAATTTGCGACTGGAAAAGCTCAATGAATTGGAAGAAAATCACTTCAAGTCAATTTCGATATTCAAATTTTCAAAACTGCCCAGTAAACAGGTAAAAAGATGGGCAGCTATGTAAATTTTCTTGCATTAGGTGGTGGTTCCATCAAAAAACCTTATCAATTGGCATTCAGGATGCAATAGTTAAACCTGAATCTACGAAATCTGAATATATTACTCGTCTGCAGAAAAACCACACAACACAAGAATTTTTGTGGTTGTCTTGAACACAACCAAATTTTGTTGATGAGCTTAAGCTACACCCATTTAAAAAATAAAGGAAAACCAACCTTAACCAAATTTTCAGGGTGTAAAAAGCATGTCATCATAATGATACACAGCTTAATCTCTAACAGGGCTTCGATTCCACTGTAAGTGTAGTCTTTTGAGGAGCAGTAAGCAAACGTTAAGGTCCATGTTTTTAGAAACAAAGTGAGCTATCTCATCTACCAAAAGTGGGGTATCTTATCTTATCTACCGACAAGACAATGAAAGATACTGACACTCGAACAACAGCAATCTACTTCATTAACAACTGTCCTGGTAACTTGTCTGCAACATCACTGCCTTGAAGCGCGCGTACTATTTCCACTGCAAATTCCATGGTTGTGCCAGGGCCACGACTGGTGATTAAAGTTCCGTCTTTCACAACTCGCTCATCCTGATATTCGTAGCCTAAAACGGCAATGAAATGACAAGTAGATAAGCTTCTACTTACTAAAATATAAAAAGGAATTTACTGGGTGCTAAAAACACCCCGGTAGCATTCACAAGACTACTTTACCTTGTGCAGTAAAATACATCGGAGGGCTACAAAACCGTGTTACCTACCCTCGATGCTTATCACCTGCAGATGACGTATTCTTTTTACCGCATCCAACGTTTTTACTCCCGGGCTCGTTTTCTCTCTCCTTTTCTCTTAGGTTCTTCAAGAAATGTACTGAGTACAACTAAAGCAAAGACTAACTTCGAAAATTCATGACAAAAACTTATTAAAGAGACTGAAGAAACAACAAAAAAGTAGGTTTTCTGCATACGAAAAGGTTTACAAGACGTGCGCTGAATACGATATTAACTATTACATCTACTTGAAGATAAAATCTACAGCCTGAAAATATTTCATACGCTGACTTTCAACACAACTTTGAATAATATGCTCTATAATGGGAAACGATGGAAAAATTAATGACATCGACATTAGCGACAAAAACGTAGATTAATCTGGATCTCCAAGTACGGTTATTAAAAAATGAAATGGTGCGTTAGCACTACGTCCAGCTGTTTCTAAAGTATATCCACAAAAACAAATATTACGTTTGGTAAAAAACCGCTCACTGGATATCATAGTCTTTGTTACAATACGTGACAGGACAAGACGTTTAGACCAATCTTGTCCTTCTTACATGTAAGTAGATATGTTCTGCCATGCAGCAGCCCCAAACTCATGGAGTTCCATCGGTCTCCTTGCTGGGCTTTTTTCTTCAGATCTTCATAAGATACCCCATTCTTTCGGCTGTCAAACAGTGCCACTGTTTTTCGTCCCCTTGATCTTCGATATTTTATCCTTTTCACGATCACGTTTCTCCGTAGGCCTCCATGGCTCAGCAAGTATAAAAGCCAGCTCTTCTTCCTTCTCTGGATGACATGCGGTAATAAACTTTTCTCTTCTACAGATTGTAGCACCCATTCATTCCTCTCCGGTTATGTCCATCTTATTTTCATTTTTAGAGAAAGATTACGTTGCTTTGAATACTGTGTTCCACCTTTTAGGTTGTATTTGGTTGACCTCCTCCCCCCCTCCTCCTCCTGGTGTCTTATCCGATGCGGACGTTGGCGATCATGGTGTTCCATCGTTCTCCATTACTTGTGGCCCTGATCAACTGGGTCTCGGTGATGTCCAATCATTTGGAAAGGCTTCCTGTGAACGTGTCCCGGTCTTCCTCTTGAACGTTTACCATCCAATTTCCCCGTTATGGCGATGTTTTCCATTTGTCCTTTCCTCATTATGTGTGCGAAAAATCTGGCCTGTCTGTTTCTGATGGTATCGAGCATTATTCCCTACGTTCCGTTTCTGCGCAATACTTCATTGTTTGAGCTCTGTTGAGTCCATGATATCTTCAGGATTCTTGTATAAAACCACATTTCGGTTACTTTGATCTTTTTTTCCATCATAGCAGATATAGTCCAACATTCGCTACCGTATGTAAGAATGGGATACACAAAGCAGTTAAGAATCTTGATCTTTAGACTCATATTTAATTTTCTATTCTTAGGTATTCTGCTCAGCTTTTGGAAGACATTCTTATGTATGGCTATTCTTCTGTCTATTTCTTCCTCGCATTTCCCGTCCGATGTTGCTGTGCTGTCCATGTAATTGAAGGAATGTACCTGTTTGATTGTTTCAGTTCTTATGAACAATTCGCAGTTTGGGGCAATCTCTTTCTTGCTGATGATCATGCATTCTGCCTTCTTTATATTTATTGTGAGGCCTTTCTTGACACTTTCGTCGACAGTTATGTCGAATAACTGCTGCAATTTGAACTCTGAATCGGCAATCAAAGTAGTGTCCTCTGCGCACTGAATATTATTAATATTGTGGCCTCCAATCAATATTCCATCGTAGTTGTTTATCTCCCTGAAGATTTGTTCGCTGCAGAAATTGAATAAATCCGGCGAAAACACACATCCTTGGCGCACACCACTTTGAATATTCACGGATGGACTACGGTCTCCTTTTACTTTAATTGCTGCCGATTGTTTCCAGTACAAATTTCTCAGAATTCGGATATCTTTCCTGTCCAGCTCCAGACTCTGTAGGATTTCGAAGAGTTCTTGGTGTCTGATTTTGTCGTTGACACAATAAAAAAACCTGTGGACTTCACTTTACTCCATTTATAACAGCTTCATAAAACATTATATATTATATAGATACTATACACATAAATAACCTTCCTACTAAATATACACTATTAAATTCACATTGTTCCATAGGTCAGCATAAACGTAATTAAAGGTAAAACTTGCAGCCAAAAAATATCAACCGTAGGCAATTGTGAAAAGCAGGTTTCTATCGGGATGGTTGTCTGACAAATACTGTGAATAAATAGTACTTGGGGAATATTACTGAAAAGAAATGAGGGTGTACCCTCGCCAACAACAAATCGTCTGCAATAATGATAAGAAAATCTGCCTTAATTCAGAAATGGGTTTTATTATGAATGGTTCCTCGCGTACCTCTCTGCTGCTCTGAGCTTACGGACTGAGCGATTTGTGTTTTATCCTTTTACATATGTAAAAAACGTAAGTCGGGTAAGTTCGCCCAGGATTACTCCAGGTTTTAATTTGGCCACTTACCTTTTTTTCTCCCAGATAAAGGTTAGCCTGGTATTAGAGGTATCGAGATCTCCGACCGCTAAGTATGCCAAACACGCAGTAATAGGAGGAACCATTCATAAAACACCCCATTTCTGAATTGGGTGGATTGCACGCACGTCCTTCCCAAATATCAATACAAGTAAGTAAATAAGCCAGCCTGTCAGGAGGGTAGTACGTTAGTCACGCAAAGTGATTAGTTACGACGAGCCATTACACGAGTACTGAAGCATTTCCATTAAAAGCGAACTTGTTACGTCCATACCGGGAAAAAAATTCAGCCAGAAGCTGCTTAATTTTAATTACAGGGTTTCCAGTGGAAGGAGGGTTGTTGAAACTGCATTTCGAATACTATCAGCTAGATGGAGATTTCCAAGATCTACAATAGAAGCCCAACCAGAGAAAGCCGTCGAGAACATACTGTCAGGGGTTTCTCTTCACAATTGGCTGCTGAAAAAACACGACGATAGTAAAAAAAATATTCTGGCAGTGTCCAGTGTCCACCAGGCTATGTTGACTATGAAGATTGCCATGGAATTCTTCACAACGGTATTTGGAAATTCGCAGTATCCGAATCAGGGCCGCTACAAAAAGTTAACAAAACGGGGGCAAATAATTACACTAAGCCAGTTGAATATTCTCGATCGAAATTCGCTAAATATTGTTTCTCAACTAGGTGAACTGCCTTGGCAACAAGATTATGTTCCCAGAACATCCTTTGCGCCAATTGGTTAAAACACTTTGGATTTCTTACCGACGAACTGGCAGAACATTTACAAATCCAAAAAGAAACTTGTCCAGCGATATTGAATTATGTTCATTTTATATTTGGTATGGCTGCTTTTACATAAATCTCTAGTTATACGTGATACAAAGGGGGTACTTTTGCTTCAATTTACATTGTGGTACATATCCATGAAGCCGATACCTCTTTTTCGGACAGCAGGCTTCCTTAAGAAAGTACAGTTGTCTAGTAGTTAATATAGTTTCTAAGTAACAAGTTTATAAATAATTATTACTGCAAGTAAAGTTATTATAATAATATTACTCTAGTTTAGCTAATTCGCATCATCGTCGTAATAAACGATGTTTTTATATACTCTTCCATTAGCAAGGGCATAGTATGACACCATATTATTAGGAAACGAGCCTTATATTCTCCAGCGTATATTCTTTTTATTGTTTTCACATACTATGTTTATGTAATACCCATATAGCGCCGTTAAAATATACAAATTAGCTATTACTCAAATAACAATGTTTGCATATTTCAAAGAAATATACGAAAAAACGAACCACAACCATACCGGAATTATAATAGGATACCAAATTTCTAAAATTGCACAAATGAAGTAATTGACAATACACATGTAGTTTTCCTTTACCCCTAGAAATTGTCCCAAATTACATATTACTGTTTCTACACAAAAATACCGTTGGCAAATAATCATTTGTCTTCTCTTGCCCATCTTATCTGGTGCAATATTTGCTGTATTTCATCTTGGCGAAGCTTGTTTTGTATGGGGGTAGTTTTTAGTTCTTTCCCAACACTCTGGCAAATGAATAATCTTTATCTGACTGAGAGAGCTTTCCAGAAATAGAAAGAAATTCATTCGTATCCTTGACTACGTCCATTAACAATTCGGAGTTGTCTCGGCTACGTCTGGCTTTTTTGCTACTACTGTTACTTGGAGTGGGTGTAGAAGGTTTGGATTTTTTGTAAAAGGTACTATCGTAAGATGAAAAAGTTTCTGGGGATATAGGAGACTCTTTTACGGCTTCTACTTCAAACGGTAAGAAGGCGTCTACATTGTCTTTCTCATCCATGCTGAACCTTTCCTTCTCCGTTGTTGTAAATTCATCAATTGCAGTTAATAAGGGGGTTTCCGTAAAGCTTTTATCAAAAGCTACTTGTTCAGAACTTTGACGCCTCGTGACATACATACATAGGTTCTTAATCCAATAGCCCTTACGGGACTCTAGGGCACTGACTTTACATACAAGTCAGTTTGACAAACTAAAATATTCTCTTTGTGCATTCCTGCAGAAACGCATCTAACGACTTTGCCTTTTTTTACTTCTTGCACTATCACATTTTCCAGCACTGTCTTATAACGGTCGCCTCTTCTCGTAAATTTCTCGTCGACGAACATGTGCCTTTTTGTCAAAGTGTCGTTAGATGCTCGTGCAACATCTGCAACCCATTTTTTGTTCGGGTTTCTTATATACTCTGTCATTGAAAATGATTTTGTGATGTTCAATATCTTCTCATTGATGTATTTCTAAGCCCACTTTATTCTCTCCATATCATTCTCACTTCTCGTTAACTCGACTTCTTTTTTTGATGACATTCTTGCCATTCCGCCACGAACCATACATACGTCTCAAAAATTGAATATGTGCTCTTTGAATCTTGGCATACTGCGTTTAAGTCAGTGTGCAGGTCTCATAGCAGTAACACAACCTACTTCGAACATATGTATTGAAAAATTTTATTCTGATCTCAAGTTTTAGATTATAGTTGCAGACCAGTTTCTTGAGCTCAAAGAACTTACTGTTTGCAAATCCAATTCTCCTATCCAGTTCTTTTTCTGATGTATGTTCATTTTATGTGATAAGGGCTCCAAGGTATACGAATTCAGTAACTTTTGCGATGGCGTTTTCGTCAATGATAATCAGCTGTTCTGTATATTCCTCCTTTTTACTTTTGAAATTCAGGATCATAGTCTTGGTCTTTTCTGTACTAATGACAAGACCAAATCTCTTTAAAAGATGATTTAATACATCAGCAGCCAACTGTAATTTTTTTAGTGTATCTGTTATGAGTGCTTGATTATCTGCATAACCTAGCCATGCATACCTCTCACAACCTCTGTATGGTATTTGATAATTTCTCTTCCTTGCTTGATCGTCAAAGCGGAATTTGAAACATATACCCAGTTGAAGTTCTTCTACACGCTGGTAGTAATTTCGCATTATGTAATCCAAAAAAAGATTAAATAAACACTGTGACTCTGAACCCCCTTGTCTCACACCAGATATCGTTTCAAAATAATCAGTTTCACCTTGTAACACAGATTCTGTTTTCTTATATAGTTCTTCCATTATTTTAAGACATTGCATCAGATGGGAATTTACTGGATCATTTCTTTAAAATATTGAATAGAACAACCATTTTGAAACACACCAATCATAAGCTGATGTCAAGTCTATATTTACACTTCTTTACTTAACCGGGATGATATATTTTGTATTGATTTCACGGAGAAAATTGCATCAGGATAATTGAAATAAACGCGCAGTTAAAAAAACGCTACGGGTACGCATAATCATGTGATTCGTACCATTCAAGGCCATTCCGCTTTAAGTGTGAATTCAACATAAATATTGGGGACGGGTTGTCAGGCAAAGTTAATACAAAGAAGTTAACATCTCATGGAAAATAAATCGAAAGGTTTCTTTGAGTGTAGATTGCATTTCAATTTACTTTGCCTCTTTTCAAACTTGGAATATAGAAAGTAAAGAATTACTGTAAAGTATTTAGCTAGCAAGCCTCAAAACGCCAAGGCACACAACTGTCTATTTCATACTGACAGTACCATAAACTGACATTGAACAGATTAATTGTTTGGAGTTTCCTCCAAGTCAACATTCTTTGAATCTGCCACTAAATCACAGAACGAGGAGGTGTATATTGTATAAGACAGCATTTCATCGTTCTCCCGTCATTTCGATTAAAACTGTACTACTGATCATGGAAACATGACTTCTATGAATTTCTGTATATTCCAATACAGTGGTAATCAACATTTTGGGAAAAAATAAAACATCCAGCAGGGGGAGGGGGGCTTGGGCCTATCATGTACGGAGCATAACACTGGGAGGCTGTGAATCTTACCTTGGAAAATATATCCAGCTTCTCTGTGTGCAAAACGACAAAAAACAAAGGAATCATGGGAATGAGGATAAAGAAATCCAAAACATCCAAGAAAATAAATTTTCTCTGTTGCTAAAATGCTACATTCGATCTGAAAAAGCACAATCCCCCACAGTTCACGCACTTTTCTCATTATTCAATTTGAGAGAAAGCAAAAAAAAGTCTAGTTTACATGACCACGTCGAAGAGCAACATTTTCATCAGTTCTGTATTGTGAGTATTTGTATAGAAAAAGGTACCCGGTTTAGAAAAAAAATATGTTAATGACACCCTGTTCGATGGTACATGTCAGTAACCAAAAGTACTTAAGTACGCCCCTCCCCTGGGATATAAACTTTCCAGCGCCTTAGCGACGTTCTTCGATTTTTCTTACCTAAAATAATTTTTTCCAGACAAAATTCAGAGAGCCGATATTATGGGCCGTTTACACGGCCAAACAGTTTTAAAACTTTATACACAACTCAGGAATTAATTTAGTAGCACTCCGCTGGCCTTTATTTTGACGTGGCAAGATGTTTGTGGTTTGCCACGAACCTTAACATATGATTTTTAACAAAGCGTCATCTCCTGAATCAAGCACAAAAGTAATGTATATACGCCAGAATGGGTTACGCAAACAACAACTTCAAGACTCTTCCACATTTTGCACAATAAAAGTATTAACAAAGGGATATGAATAAAGGCTGAATTGTTTGTTATATCATAAAAAAATACTCTTATATTAAAGTTACCACTAGGCTCATACTATGATCAAAACAAATTTCTGTCGGTAAGCCTTTAATTTCATCCACAAAAGCCCAAACAATTAGAAAATGAGATCAACCAAATGACACTAACATTTAAATTTGATGAGACGGGAACCAACTACAAATTGAAAGTTTGAACTCCCAAGCCTGGCCGTCTTCTTAATGAATGTGAGTTCAAACAAAAAGGTAACACGGGAAAACGATAAAAAACCCTGTCTCAGTGTAAAACACTTTTTACGATTTAAAGTAATACTTCACTCTACTATGGTAAAATAATGATGGAGAAAATTAACACAATCTTGCAAAACGTCACATAATATTTTTTACAATAATTTTCAATCTGTGCAAATATGGTGGGGCATTAGTTTTGTAAATGTATTAATTAATAATTCATTAATATCATGCAATTTATTAATTTCAATTTGTTAATTCAAAGCGAAAACAAAATTACCAGGACTACATTTCTACTGAGCACATAATACCCTTAAACAAAACAAAACAAAACAAAATTTCTTTTCTTATATAAGTTCATTATTCTTTATCTCTATCTTAACCACTAATAGACTCATCCTTAGAGAACAACAATTCTAGGAGAATATCCGAAGAATTATCTTTAAAAATCTAATGGGTTAATGGATTTATATGGGGTTAATTTATATGGGGTTTGAAATCATGATGTATTGCGCCAGAGTTTTGTTTAGTATGAGCAACTGGCTGGAAAAAGAGAGACTTCTGAAGTATGGGCACATCAATGAATTCAGCGCATGGGCTGGGACGAAAAAGCTTTGAACAAAATATGATCTGGAAAAATCATCAATTCCGACTATTGCCTTCTCCAGTATGTGCCAAGCCCGCAAATGGAATACNACTAATAGACTCATCCTTAGAGAACAACAATTCTAGGAGAATATCCGAAGAATTATCTTTAAAAATCTAATGGGTTAATGGATTTATATGGGGTTAATTTATATGGGGTTTGAAATCATGATGTATTGCGCCAGAGTTTTGTTTAGTATGAGCAACTGGCTGGAAAAAGAGAGACTTCTGAAGTATGGGCACATCAATGAATTCAGCGCATGGGCTGGGACGAAAAAGCTTTGAACAAAATATGATCTGGAAAAATCATCAATTCCGACTATTGCCTTCTCCAGTATGTGCCAAGCCCGCAAATGGAATACTTCGTCCTCGTTGCGCGAGCAGCAGAGAAAAAAAACCCAGACTGATGGGAATAATACACAGCTTCCTTATGAGGCTAAGTCAAGGCGCAATGAAGAACGGCTAGGGTCCAATTGGCGACCCTAGCCGTTTTCATTCCGTTTTAAATTTCCCCAAAAGGATGGTTATCAAATTTTTACATTAAGACCGGCCAAAAAAACCAATCCATTTGAGATAGAGTTAGGTTTTTATTTATTTCTATACGAAGTGAATTAATGGTTTGATATTAGCATATACCTTGACAAGGCCTCCTAATAAACAAAACGATGTAACGGCAATACAAGTTATTCTCGGATATCTACATTAAAACTATTACAAGCTTCCCAGATTAATTCCGTGAATCGGCAGCCCTATGCGGTACCAAAATCAAGGCTCAAACACCTCTTTTATATATTTTTGTAGAGTTAGCTCTGTCGATATTTAATCAAGTACGACTTGAATCATATACGGTACCAAAGAATGCTATCCATATGTATGTCAATCATCATAATCAATGACGGATTTCTGTTTGAGCTAAAGACGGCTCTTCTTTCAAATTTTTAATTAGCAAGGACTATTTCTCGGATTTTATGTATTTTTCCAGTAAGCATCTCCATCATTTCTAGGTAAAATTTCATGTCAAATGACAAATACCCTTGTGGAACAGACCTCACTGTTTGTTAGCTAAATACCACACTACATGTTGAAGTCTAATAACCCAACATTTATTGACCACATATTTAGCCTAATTACATTATTACCAGCGAATGATATTGTTTTTCAAGGATGTTTTTTGCTTGTTTTATTCGAAAATAAAAATCTATCAACATTCCTTTTCTCTCAATTACAAATTTAAAAATAATGTAATGGGTTTCAATCAAAATGAATATCTTCTGATGATTAAACAATAAAAACGTTTACAGTGAAACAGTGAAACAACTGTGTAGAACAGAATATGTAAATGTTCATCTATTCAAAACCGTTTTTAAATCTCGCATATCTCCCTCTATTTCTGTACACTTCAATACTCTTTGGCCACTGTTTTGGAAAAGTTCGTTTCTGTTGTTATTATCTCCTCTAAACTATCTATTCCAATACATTTTTACGCCTTGTTGTTCCGTAATTTATCTTTTACATGATCCTCGTTGACCTGCAGTTTAAATGTTATCTATTCTCTTTAGCAGTAAAATGATTTTAGGTGCAAAAGCTAATTAAAAGCGGGAATTTTTTGAAAATACGTGTATTGTTTGAAGAAAAATGGAATTTATCTGAGTTTCATTTAAATTAATGTTTAAACTACACTTTCTTTGACAAGGGCATAAAATATGTTTCATTTGAAATTTACTTACCAGTGAAGTGGCCTCCAAGAGTTGGATACGATGTTATTCTCTTTCCTGTGCCAATACCATGTGTCACCAGAGCTGTTGGCGCTTTAAAAAGTAAAAAGCAATGTGTAAGCCAAAAGCTCTGTTGGGAACCATCATCACCAAAATATTAATAATATAAATAATAATAATAACAAAGTTCATGTCCAGCATGACAGCCTGCACAGGGAGATGGTATTCACCTGCCAGACNCAGCAAAGATCCAGAGAGCAGCTTCCACATCAATGGTAGACAAGCAGTCGGTCTATAGTTACTAGCCGCTGTCCCCTTTACAGAATCTTTCTGGATTAAAACTGTCCTCCCCTTGACCATCCAGTCGGGTACCACGCCTGACGTCAAACACTCCTGCAGAGCTGGTGCAATAGACAAGTGTAGCGAGGGGAACTTTTTGAACCAGTAACCTCTGACCCAGTCAGGTTCAGGGGCTTTCCAGTTTGCCATCTTCGTTATCCCTGTCTTAACATCTGGCAGAGACACCATAACCTCCTCTTGTTTCTTTACGTCTGCAAACTTTTCCCTTACATCACCCAACCAACTTGCTTCCTTGTCGTGTTTCTTGTCCTCGGACCAGATAATACTCCAGAACTCTCGTGCCTCGTCTGCATTAGGAACAGAGGATTCCATCTTACGTCCATTGCCATTAAGCTCCTTGTAGAGTTGAGATTGATTGTTCTTGAAAAGGTTGTTCTGTCTCCTGGCAAGGCTTTTCCCAACAAACTGTCTAATCTAACCACTAGCGAAAGAAATTTTGTTCTTCAACATTGTGCTGACTGTCATCGTTCCCTTCAGTACAAGCTCATACTTCCTATTCAACCTATCACGAACAACCTGACGAACTTTATTTCCTTGCTTGATCTCCTCAATTCGTCCAAGATCTTTCCTCCACTCGCCAATGCTCTTTTCCAACCTCCTCTGCCACCATGGCTTCTTCTTTCTAACTGTTTTATTTTTTTCCGATCACACCTAACCGGGATACAACCACATATGATCCAGCATACAGTAGCCGATTTATCTCAGTCACAGTCATACCGTGTCTTACCAGATTGTGCATCAATCCGTCAACAAGCTTTACCTCCTCCCCTATTTTTCTACCATCCTGAGCCTCCAAAGTTGGTACTTCAACAACATCCTCGCTATGGTACACCTCTCTTAGCAATGCCAGGGCTCCACTTTCATCGTTACTCAACGCTCTCACATCGTCACCCCTTCTCCATACATCCACTCTCTCTATAACTACTCTTAAATCCCTCTCCTCAGCATCATTAGCTACCACGACATTCTCCATCTCCATCTCACCTAAACCATTCTCAGGCCTGATACAAGAGTCAACTTCTCCTTCGCTAGACTCTTCCTCAACTAAAGCTTCCTCTCTGACCATTCTTTCAATCTCGCCGCGTTCTACGACTGACAACAACCCATTGGCTTCAATTTGCTTTAGCTGCGAAAGAAGACCAGCAACACTCCTCACACTGACATCCCTCCCATCCCACATCTCCTTAACTTTCCCAATGTAGCCATCTGCCCTTCGACCACCACTCCTCATGAAACATTTCCAAAGTACTTTCCTTTCAAAATGGCTCCATTTGCTTTTGAACAAACCAGTCCGTCCCATCTTGCCTCTTTT
>RDPX01000017.1:2171125-2183615 GCA_003991215.1 Morbakka virulenta
CTTCTAATAAGGACTGTTTCCTGCTGGTCGTCAGAGATCCTCCGGCTTTCATGTTCCCCGTCAGTCGGTTTTTTCTTCAGAAAACTCATTGAAACAACACGAGAATTCGCAAACAACAACTCAGAAATACTTCCGGACTGTCTATATTCGGTTCACCTCTCAACAAAGAGAGGCTATCCAGGGGCACGAACTTGGACGCATAGACTTTACCCCCATAACAACAATAATAATAATAATAATAATAATAATAATAATAATAATAATAATAATAATAATAATAAAAAACAAACAACTAAGCAAATACAAAGACTTGGAAATTGAAGTATCACGAATGTAGAAAATGAAGACAAAAACAATTCCTGTCATTGTGGGGGCACTTGGTATGATCAAAAAAGGAACTGAAAAGTATGTAAACGACATCCCAGGAAAGCTGTCTTTAGAACATTGTCAGTTTGAAAATAGTACATACCAGTTATCTTTATTTATAACAGCATACATCACGAACGGCCTTGTACCCTAGGTTATTGGTAATAACTCGGTGCTATGAAGTTCTAGAACATTGTCAGTTTGAAAATAGTACATACAACTTATCTTTATTTATAACAGCATACATCACGAACGGCCTTGTACCCTAGGTTATTGGTAATAACTCGGTGCTATGAAGTTCTAAAACAATGCACAGATAAAAGAAAAAGAGATAAAACATAATAATAATAAAAACAAAATTTGTCCTAGATATTGAAATTAAACTGCACCCGGTTGGCCAGTTTCGACGTGGGAGAATGAGGTTATCTTTTGCCACAATTACTTTCAGGTCACCCTTGAGCAAGTTGTAGTACTTGTTAGGACTCCTTAAGACCATGAAATACCGAGTTGGCATCCGGCCGAAATATAGCGATCCAGTTTGAGGAATGTATGACAACGGGGAATGTAGTATCATGGATACTAAAGGAAAAACCTGGCTGATACTGGAAATCAAATGGGGTCATGGTCTCAAGCTACCGTTTGATCACTTGTTTACCCCTTATGTGGAAACTTTTAACTGTAATAATTGTCGAAGAGATATACCAACATCTACAGGAGAAAAAGTTGATGATCGATAAGATGGTGTGGGGGAACTGCAAAAGAAGAAGGACAAATAATGTCCATCGCCTGGATGTCGATTTTAAAAAAAGGGGAAAAAAAGGCATATGAACTAGTTGCGGGCTCGTGGATCAAGGGTTGTCTTGAATTGTTCAAAATCTCTGCAAAGGTTGGAAACCTGTAATAATATGCAATGTATCATCGCAGAGTAGAGTTAATATCAGGTGCAGAAAGGTTAGCAGATGTACAGATAAGAAAAGGGATCTTTCAAGGGTACAGTCTATCGCCTACCTTATTTGTTTTGGTACTGATCCCTTTGTCTATTATACTAAATAGGGGTAAGGAAGGATATTCACTGGGGAAGGATATGGCTAAACTGAATCATCTCCTTTTCATGGTTGGTTTAAATCTGTATGGAAAAGACAAAAACCAAGTGGATTTCTTCGTGCACAAAGTCGGAATATTTAGTAGTGACATTGGGATGACGTGCGGTATTGAGAAATGTGCCATTGTGGAGATGAAGTGAGGACAATTGATTGAAAGTAATGGATTAGAACTACCGTAAGGCCAGAAAACAAACTCCTTGCAAGATGACGAAGCTAAAAAGTACCTTTGAGTATTCAAGAACGATTTATCAAAAGGTCATTTCAAGGGCAGTACCACTGATAGATATGGAGCTGAAATCATTTACTGGAGAAAAGATGAATTAAAGGATATCGACAGAAAGACCAGAAAGCTGTTTACAATTCACAAGTATGCACCCCGAATCGGATGTGGACCCTTTGCACTGGAAAAGAGTAAAAGAAAGGCGGGGACTAAAGAGTGTTTATGAGGTTGTAGCGTGGGAAAAGCTGAAGAAGCAGTTAGATTCAGGACAAAACAGAAACCGTGAAAGAAGGTCAGAAGAGAAACCACAGCAAAGAAACCACAGCAAAGAAACCACTGCAGAGCGAGATTACAATGGGATACGAGGAAGATTACGTATCGTTAAAGTGCAATAAGATCCAAGAAAAACGGCATCAATATTCACTTTACAGGAGCAGATGGTGGAATCATGACCGTGGAAGAAGAAAGGAGGGCCCGATGATACAGATGAATGTAGGTTGTGTGGCAAACAGCGAGAGACGATACAGCATCTCCTGTCTGGATGTAAGAAGCTTGCAGGATCAGAATACGTGAAACGACACAACAATGCACTCAAAGTTTTGGCAGTCAAATGGGCAATGGAGAAAGGATTACTTCCAAAAGGAACAAAGTGGTACACCGAGAGATGGAAAAAAGATAAAGTGTTAGAGAATAAAGGCAAGAAGCTGTATTAGGATTGGGAACACCGAATGTGAACGAACTGCACCGCAAGGAGACCAGATCTTACGGAGGACGGAGAGAAGAAAACAATTTTGCTAGTTGATATGGTATGTCCAAACGAAATGAACAGACGCACTAAACGAGAAGATTATAATGTAAAAGTGGTTCCAATAGTTGTTGGATGTCTCGGTGGAGGAATGAAAGAACTGAAAACGGACATTTAAAAAAATCTTTGAGTTTGATGATGAGAAAGACTCCAAGCGTTATTGAGAAAATTACAAAAGACAGTACTTTGGGTAAGTGAATCAATCATTAGAAAAGTGTTATCGGGACTACTGACTTAAGGTGTCTTATGTGAAGCTAACAAAAATTGGTAGCTCCAGCCATCCAGGGCTGCTTAGGGTAGTAAAATGGTGAGATTATCAATCATAAGCTACCGTGAGCAGGACTGGATGATAATGGCTGGCTTCATGATTTTCATTAGTATGTGGTAATTTGATATATAGGATGGAAATTGTATTGTTAGTTAATCCATGAGAAAATAATAACAGTAATAATAATAATACTAATAATAGGTGTCGTGAGTGTGGATCTGACGTTTTGAAGGTTTGAGTATCGAGTTCGCACTTGTTACTTAGTCCTGAGGTCTTAGGTGAAACCTTGCCATGGAGACTGTTTTAAGCAGAATGGGTCACCTAAACTGGGAAACCTAAACAGGCCCCACCTGCAAGGTCATGTATTGAATTTTTTTTGTTAACATCAATTTATCACACACACACTTGGGTGTGATGCATGCATCCTGCTTACCCTTGGTGGGCTGGGAGTCCGATGGGTTTACTGGGGTTTTCACCCCTCCTGAGTCCTTTCTGGGCTCGTATTGCACCGCCACTCAATAATAATAATAATTGTCCTGGGTATTGACATTAAACTGCATCCGGTTGTGGAGTTTCGACGTGGGCGAATGAGGTTATCCTTTGCCACAACTACCTCCAGGTCACCCTTGAGCAAGGTGTAGTACCTGTTAGCTCTCCCCGAGATCAAGAAATGTCGAGTTGGCATCTGACGGGGGCTAGTCTGCCTTATGGGTAGAGAGGACTCTTTAACTTTGGTTGGCAACCCCTCTAAAGATGGTCTCTTGAAAAAAATACAGGTGGTAGTGTAACCTTAACTTCACTAATCCTCAAATGAGTGTAAAAATGTCAGATAAAATTAATGAAAATAACGGCGTGAATGAGACTGGAGCAACTTGTGAAGGTCTCTCGCCCGGCAGGTGTCCCCTGGCTCAGCAGCGGGGGCCCGGTCGTCATCCTATAACTGCTAGAATAAAGTGGAATAAGGACGTAAATAAAGTAATTATGAAATGTTACTATAAAAGTAAGCCTTTTACTGAAAATGGTAAACCTGTAAGAGGGTACAGACAGAGAATGTTCAATAAATGGAAAGAAATAGGACTGTTTGAATCAACTGAGCAACGCGTGTGTGACCAAGCAAGAGCTATACGAATAAATGGATGGTTGTCAGAACCTGAGCTGGAAATGGTCAGGAGAGAAATTGAGAGAGAATCTCAATTAAATGAAGGGGGAATAGATGATGAGATTGATGAAAGGGAACCCAATGTTCAGGAGAATGAGAATAACGACGAAAAGGAACAAATCACCCATGTAGAAGGGGCTGAAATCGGAGAAGTAGAGGAAGATGGTACAGATCAAGAACAGAAACAAATTATAGATGAATTGAAAGTGATTTTGTTAGATGGAAAAGATTGTGATGGAATATCGTTCAAAAAAGTTGACAAGAAAAACCTCAAAAGGCTAACTGATAAAGTCAATGAGACCATTTCATATGTAAACACAAAGAACATCACAGAAACGAATAATTTGATCAGAGCCGTGAGTGTGTGGGTTGCTGAAAAACTGGGCTTGAAGAAATTGGAGAAAAAAGAGAAGGAGGAGCCAAGGTGGAAGAGAAGAATTGAAAATGATATCAAAAGATTAAAGCATGACCTAAGTTTACTTGACAGGGAGTCGAAGGGACAGATTGGTATCAAGAAAACCTACAAACTTAGGAAGTTGGAGGAAAAGTATAGAGTGAAAAGGAAAGGTATAAAAACTGTGATGGAAGAATTAAAGCAGAGGATAATTGCGAAAAGTGCGAAGATCAAACGGTACGAACAGAGAATCAAACAATTTCGCCAAAATAGACTGTTTAACATTGACCAAAAGAAAGTTTATACAGAACTAAGTGGCGGTGGAATTAGAACAGGTGACATACCTGATGCTGAGGTAAGTAAGAAGTTCTGGGGGGATATATGGAGTATTGAGAAGGAACATAATAAAGAAGCCGAATGGTTGAGTACCATGAAGGAAGAGTTGAATGGTGAATACCACTCTCAAAACAATATTACAGTAACTACAGCAATGGTTAAAAAGCAATGCAGAAAAATGCCTAATTGGAAAGCCCCGGGGAAAGATAAAGTACAAGGATACTGGATTAAAAATCTTGATATCCTACATGATCGTATCGCAAAACAATTGAATGACGTCTTGTTAGGAGAACAGTGTATTCCTGAATGGATGACTTATGGCCACACAGTGTTGTGCCAAAAGGATATTTCTAAAGGAAACGCTGTTGATAATTATCGCCCAATAACTTGCCTTCCAATTATGTACAAGCTGTTAACAAGAGTGATTTCGGACGAAATGTACAACTATCTAGAAAGGGAAAGATTGTTACCTGAAGAACAGAAGGGTTGCAAGCGTAAAAGCCGTGGAACTAAGGACCAGCTGTTAATCGATAAAACGATTTTACGAGACTGCAGGAAGAGACATACCAATCTAGCTATGGCGTGGATAGATTATAGGAAGGCCTATGACTTTGTCCCGCATAGCTGGATACAGGAGTGCTTGGAAATGTTTGGGATTGCGGATAATATTAGAAATTTTCTCAGAAAAAGTATGGAAAAGTGGAAGCTTTCTCTTACTTCTAATGGAACAGAGTTAGGAGATGTTAAGGTGAAAAGAGGTATCTTTCAGGGAGATAGTCTTTCACCACTGTTGTTTGTTATGTGTATGATCCCAATGTCTTTAGTTTTAAGAAAAGTCAGCGCACGGTATGAATTGAATCGGAGACAAGTATCTTTAAATCACCTTCTGTTTATGGATGATTTAAAGCTCTATGGTAAAGATGAGACCCAAATTGATTTGCTAGTGAAAACTGTTCACATTTTTAGCGAAGATATAGGCATGGAATTCGGAATCAAAAAATGTGGAGTGTTGATTATGAAGAGGGGAAAAATAAGCAGATGCGAGGGTATAGATCTCCCTAGTGGGGAAATAATGAAGGAGGTTGAGGAGCATGGCTATACCTACTTAGGAATAGTCGAACTCGACAAAATTAGAGAAGATGAGATGAAGAGTAAAACAACGAAAGAGTATAAAAGAAGGTTAAGATTAATTTTGAAATCCAAATTAAATGCAAAAAATAAGATCACGGCGATTAACACTTGGGCAGTAGCGATTTTCAGGTACGGAGCGGGGATCATTGGATGGAAAGAGAGTGAATTAAAGACGATTGATAGGAAGACCAGAAAGACGATGACAATGCATGGTGCGTTTCATCCGAAAAGTGACGTGGATAGGCTATATATCAAACGAAAAGATGGTGGTAGGGGATTGAGTAGTGTGGAAGTGGTGGTGAATGCAGAGGAAAACAGTCTTGGCCAGTATGTCTTAAGCTCTGAGGAACCTCTTTTAGTTGCTGTTAAAGATGCTAGAACAATTCAAACTGAAGGAACAGTAAATAACAGTGAGTTCAAGAAGCGAAAGCGGGAAGAGTTCCAGCAAAGATGGAGGGAAAAGAACATGTATGGTCAGTTTGCGAGGGAGACAACCGATATAATAGACAAAGACAAGAACTGGGATTGGTTGACAAGAAGTGACTTGAAGGTTGAAACAGAGGCTCTGATATGCGCGGCACAGGAACAGGCGATTCGAACGAACTACATAAAGCATAAAATTGATAAGACCAGCGATAGCCCTTTATGTAGAATGTGTGGTAAAAGAGGTGAAAGCGTGCAACACGTAATCAGTGAGTGTGAAAAACTGGCTCAGAAGGAATATAAACGAAGACACGACGGTGTTGCAAAACGGATTCACTGGGATCTATGCAAGAAAAACGGGCTAGAACATCAGGAAAAGTGGTACGAACATTCCCCTGAAGGTGCGATAGAAAGTGAAGAAGTAAAGATTCTGTGGGACATCAATATTCAATGCGACAATGTAATAGAGGCAAGAAGGCCAGACATTGTTTTGATTGATAAAAAGCAGAAATCTTGCTTCATAATCGACATTGCCGTTCCAGCAGATAAAAGAATCGAAGACAAGGAAAAGGAAAAGGTTGAAAAATATCAAGACTTGAAGAGGGAGATGGGAAGGCTTTGGGGTTTGAAGAAGGTGCAGGTGATTCCTGTTGTGATAGGAGCATTAGGAAGTGTCAGCAAAGGGTTTAAAAATTGGGTTCAAAAATTGAATATTGAACCTAACATAGTGGACATGCAGAAGACAGCTTTATTAGGAACAGCTAGAATCCTAAGAAAAGTTCTTGAGATGTGAAAGATAGGAGAAAGTACCTTATTAGCCCTAGGTCATTAGTTGTCACTCGCCTAATAAGGAGAATTACGGTATAAAGATCAGCTAGTTAAAAATTTTTCAAAATAATAATAATAATAATAATAATAATATAATAATAATAATAATATAATAATAATATAATAATAATAATATAATAATAATAATATAATAATATAATAATAATAATGATACTACTACAACTAATAATAATAATAATAATATATATAATACCAATAATAATAATAATAATGAAAACGTGGGCGAATGAGGTTACCTTTCCCACAACTACCTCCAGGTCACCCTTGGCCAAGGCGTAGTACCCGTTAGTCCGGGGTTGATGGAGCTCATTAGCTTTGGTTGGCACTCCACCTAGCAGAAAGAAAACTGAATAAAAATCAAATTCCTCCGCGTGGGCTAGAAATACCAGGTGGTAACTGGCGCGGAATACCTAGCTCCTTGGCAGGAACGATAAAGTGCCCAGAAAAAAAAAATGAACACAAGAAGAAGTAAATACTGCATAGTTCGCCGCGTCCCTCAGACCGAAAAATTGGCTACTGAAACAAACTCATTAAACATAAATCCAACTGGAAATTTAAACGGGGATAGTCGCAATCTGAACCCAACAGGCGAAATACCAACAAATGATGGAACAGAGATGACTGTAAGGATGTAATATACTCCTATTATTTGGCTCTAGAACAATCCTCAGAGGAAAACTGTACTGAAGGAACCTTTAATATTTGAAAATCGCAAAACCCTGGCATAAGGTTATATCAGGATGTCAACAAATTAGCTAATGTACGGAGAGACATTTCTCATAATAAAAGGGTAACCGAAGCCGAAATCGACATGATAAAACAACAAGAAAATGTTATGCCTGAAACAAAAGATGGGTCAAAAGAAGACATTGAAAATGAAACTACAAATGTTGAAAACAATGACGTAAATATGTCATTTTCTCAAGTTGAACGAATGTTATAGAGTGATGAGAGCCATTAACTTAATTTAAAGCTTGATTTTGTCTGGCACAAATCCATTCGAAGCGCTCAATTCTAAAAAAATAAAACCATGATGTATTTGTCATTTAGAAAGTGTCCCAGAAATTTTGAAAGATATTTGTGGGTTTGAAGCACATACAGAGTAGGAAAAAATAAAGTCGGAAACTTAACAATTAAACATTTTATAGTGGAGCTACAGTTTATTCAATCTAAGCGTTTCTGCTACTTTCCTCGTCACTTTTCCTTTAAAACTGACGGCAACATTACAGCACCCTTTCTGGATTTTCTGCCATCTAATATTTAGCACGTAAAATTGTGATTATATCCACACTGAAACAACAAACATTTGTTTAGGAAAGCTGCAACCTATTTTTCTGTAGATGTTTCACACAACCAATTTCAAATGTGTATCTTTCTTTTTAAGAATATGAATAATAAACAAGGGTTTATTATTCATATTCCTATTCTAGAAAAATGTTACATGCTACTCACCTGCACAGATGGCTGCAATAAGCTTTCCATTCTTTTCATGCTCTACAAGTACGTCCTTGACAACTGGTGACTATAGTTTTAGATAAAAATAATAAAAATATCATGTAATGTAGAACATTAAAAACGCTTAATAAATCTTTTAAGTCAAAGAAGGAAATAGCGCATACAATTACCACATGATTTGACTATAAATAAAAATGACTTACTTCACACAAATAACGCGATAAGCAATTAGCCAGTTTGTATTGCAAAATGTATATCAAACTTTTCAAAAATAACTTATCTACTATTTTTGTTTGATGTCGTAGCTTGAAGTCTTTTACGAATGTCAGGACTGAAAAATATTCGAGGTAGAAAACGCACAAGCTCAAGCCTCAATCTGGGATGCAAAGCTAAGATACTTGGAATAAAAACAATCGGCTAAAGTCCAGTATAAATGGAGTAAACCAACAAGTGGGTCGATTAATAGCTCCGGCAATTTTCATCTTTGTACAACATTGATTAGAAGCCTAAAAATTTGTCGATCCCTATCAATTTTTTTGTTTAACAGTACCCTACTTTACAAGACTGCCAAGGATAATAGTGCAGTCTCTCTGTCCTGACGCAATTTAAAACTCTTGAGTTGTCCCATGTCATTTGACGTTAACCTCATCAGGGTCGCTGCTACTTTAGTGTTATTCGATATAAAAACAACCCATATCACTTTTCATTTGTTGTCTCCATTCCACTCTGAATTTGAATTCTAAATAAATGTACAGTTCGATAGTTTAACATTCCGACCGAGAAACAGGTTGGTAGCACTACTTAAAGAGTCCTGATTAGGCTCATCCTGGTAACATCTGGCGTGATCTGCCATTTCACTGCCGATGTCAAAAATTAATTTTTATGTTAAATGACCTTATTTTGAAAGTAGCAATCCGGGTATGTATGCTCCAACAGTAAACTTGTTTGATTGTGGAATCCAATACATTAAAAAACTGGAAATAGAGAACCACAAAACTGTGACCCCTCCTCATTGTAATTGTGCTAAGCTGCAGGTCTTATACCAATGAAAATTGTTAAAGTCTTTTAATTTGTAAAGTGTCATCTAGAATTTCTATCGGAGTCATCTTAAGTCAGTAAAATACACAGTTGAATCCTTCCTCTCAAGACGAAGAAGTAAGACGTCTCAAGGGAATTCGAGTTGTTAGAAGCTGCAAGGATAAGCAGTGTCTTCAAAAACGGGTCTTGCTCAATATATCTCGTCTCCCATCACGTAAAGTTCACCTGTGACTTCGTTGTTTTTGCGTCAAGCTCAAAGCCACTTACAACAAATCAGTTAAATATGAGGTAAAGTCTGATTCTTGTCTATTTTCAAAGTGGCCACTAGAGGAACGACGGCCAATTGATAATGTGATAGATATAATTCAGCACTTTTTAGTCCAGCCCTTTTAGTGTACTTTCGTATATATATGAATAATAAGCACTCAGGGCCCAGTCCCATAAATTTATTACGTCTACCTCTATTACATATAACGTATTTTATTTCAATATCAAGATATATAATATATAATATCAAAATATATAATGTAGAATATCAAGATCTTGTAAGGAAACCAAACTATTGTAGAACCTGAAAAATGTACAAGTTGTACCGGTGGTTGGTAGTGTGCTAGAAAGAGACATATAGGAAGTGGCTGATTGGTTGGTTAAGCTGGATTTGGAATCACAAGTACAATTGCTCTAAAATACCACATTCGGAACAGCAGGGATCTTCCGAAAAGTAATGGATATGTAAAACACGAGAATGAGGACTTTGAGACCGTTGGCCCTTGGTTAGGACCTGTTCATAAGGAGAGAGAAGAGTGTGGTCCATGTGGTGTCTGAATGTAAAATTTTAGTGTCAGTAAAAAACAGTAAAACAACTCGCCATGAGGCCATTTACCAAATAATAAACTGACAGTTAAGCAAAGGTAACAATCTGAACCATTTTGAATAGTGGTATGAGCACCGGCCAGAATCCGCCACTGGGAATGTGTATGAATGTGAAATTCTTTGGGGCTATGCAAATTCAGACTAACAGAGTACTCGGGTATTAAAGACCAGAAATTGCCAAATATTGTTGAAAAGGAGGAGGAGAAGGTAACCAAAAATCAAGACCTTAACAAAATTCAAGAGCTCAACAAAATTTGGAACTGTTGTGAGTTGTCTAAGATTCTGGTCGTAATAGGTGCTCTAGGAAAAATTTCCAGGTGTCATATCGGCTGACTTGAGAATGTTAGTTTATTTTGGCATGACACAGAAAGCGTGCCTTATGGGGAATGCAAGGAGTTACACAAATATTGAAAGTCACAAGTTAACATTTAAAAGATTATGAGAATACAAACAACTACAAAAGGTGTAGATAAGGCAACAACAACAACAACAACAACAATAACAATAGTAATAATAATATAATATTAATATAATACTTATAATAAAAATAATAAATATAATAACAATAATCGTTATCATCATCGGGTATGACTAAAAACTATTTCCCGTTGTATAGTTTCGACGTGGGAGAATGAGATTTCCCTTTGCACAACTACTTTCAGGTCACCCTTAAACAAGGTTTAGCATCTCTCAGTTCTCCCTGAGACTTTAAAATACCGGGCTGGGGTCCGGCAGGGGCAAGTCTGTCTCATGGGTGAGAGGAGCTTTTTAGCCTTGACTGGCAATCCTCGTAGTGATGAAGTCACAATAAAAACACTGGTGGCGGCGCAACCTAAAATTCACTATCCTCAAATTAGTGTAAATGGATAACCAAATTGTTTCAAATAACGGCGTTAATGAAATTGGAGCTGCATGCAAAAGTCTCTCGCCCAGCAGGTGCTCCATGGTACAGCATCACGGTACTGGTGGCCATCAAGCTACAGCTGGAATGACGAGAGGAAGAAATGTACCCAAGGTGATAATAGAATGGCGATGACATGTTATTATGAAAGCGACCCATCTGAGAATGGTACTCAAAAAGAATGTTACAATTATGGCTTCGTATGGACAACTTTTTGGAACTTGATCAGATAAATAGAACGACAAATGGAGGAAAACAATTAAACGAAGTATATGATAATGAATACCTGGTGAGGGAGATGCTAAATGATCAAGCTGATGCTGATGCAAAAATCAATACTGAAGACACAGTCAGTTTAAATGGAAAACTGTAGTTAGTGGATGATAGTGTTATGTCACTAAAAGGGCTAGAAATTATGGAAAAGATGGAAGAGATTTTGAATGGAGCAAGAATCAGACTTACATTACTGAGAGGTATTGGAAGAAGTAAAGAGGAAAAAAACACGACACAAGCAAACAGTCCTAGTTGAAAAGAAGACTGGAACAGCAAATCACCTATTTGAATCAGGGCCTTGGAAGAGTAAATGCAAATCAAACAGAAGTATGCATATGATTTACAGAATCGTCATAACATAAAAGAGAAAGGGCTGAGAGTAGTTCGGGAAGGGGTGCTAACTGTGGTAAAAAACAAAAGGAGTGCCAAGCACCTCACTCTGGGCACGCAAGGGACTTGTGATCTTCAATCTGGCGCAGGAAGATGAAACATAACAAGGAAGCTGAATGGTGGGATGATTTTATAAGGATCATGGAAAGGTTGAAAAAAACCCAGGGAATGGCGAAAATTACTGAAGAAAAAATAAGAAAGTTCTTACAATGGCTGCCGAATCGAAAAACACCTGGACCAGATAAGGTTCAAGGAAACTGGTTGAAATACTCTTACGAGTAGGTACAAGAGGTTAAAGGCCAACCTTGCAGATTGCTTAAAAGAAAGAAAAAGTGCCGGAATGAGTGATAAAAGGGAAGACAGTGTTGATACAGAAAGATCCACCCAAAGGATGTGATACCAGCAATTACAGACCGATAATATGTCTGCCATTGGCTTGGAAAACCATCCTTGGATTAAATGCAGGAGAGACATACACTTATCTTGAACAAAGATCTTTACTACCA